>ONZH01024116.1:0-37972 GCA_900303285.1 Rhinella marina
GCTGTGGTTCTGGACTATAGCTGCCCGATGGTAATTCATTAGGATTGGGGAGATGTTGTAAATAAAAATGGTGCAATTGTTATTTTCTGCATTAAACCCATAATTAAAGTTTGTTCAAATTAAACCTGAATCAGGAGTACTCGAGTATTTTTCTAAAGGTCCACAGACCTGGGTCTGCCAAAATAATTTAAAAAATGTAAGGGGGCAAAAACCAGTGGCACCAGTGCTCTGTGGAAAAGTTTTTTTTTTTTTTCCTAAAAATAAGCTCCGCCTCAGGGACTGAAAACAATAAACATTTTTTGTGCTATATTTTCCATTAGCAACATGAATGGGCTTCTATAACTTAGGCTACTTTCACACTAGCGTTTTATAATTCCGGTATTGAGTTCCGTCATAGGGGCTCAATACCGGAATAAAACGCTTCAGTTTTGTCCCCATTAATTGTCAATGGGGACAAAACTGAACTGAAGACAACAGAGCGCTCCTAAAAGCATTCCGTTCCGTCTTCAGACCGGAGAGCAAAATGCAGCATGCTGCGGTTTGCTCTCCGTTCCAGGCATCCGCACCAAGACGGATCCGTCATGACCCCCAATGAAAGTCAATGGGGACAGATCCGTTCAGTGTGACACAATGGTAAACGGATCCGTCACCTGCACACATACATACACACATACAGACATATACACATAAACATACACAGACATATACACATACATACTTACATGCTCCCGGCATGTCTCCACAGCGCAGGAGGAGCAGGACGGCGCACACATAGGGTGCTGTGGGGAATTGTCCTATGTGTGCGCTGTCCTGCTCCTCCTGCGCTGTGGAGACCTGCCGGGAGCATGTAAGTATGTATGTGTATTTGTATGTGTATATAACTGTGTGTGTGTGTATATGTACTGTGTGACATGTGTGGGGAGGGAGCGCGGTTCTGGCCCCACACATGTCCCTGCGGTAGCACGGATCCGGCGGCACCCTTCACCTGCCGGATCCGTGCTGCCGCTAATGTGAAAGTAGCCTTACTTAAAGGGGTATTTCCATCTCACAAATGTAGTTTGTATAGTTAGATATAGCCATACCAATATTATTACTAATAGAAGGTATTTATATAAAATGTACCGTTTAGAAGATTTGCCTATTTGTATATCCATTGTCCCACACACATCAGTCAGGCCGTTGCCCCTAGTTACGACCACTGCGGCCATGTAGTAGTGGTGGTCGGCTTATTCTTGTTCAAACCCGCTCTGAGTAACTGCTGTATTGTGAATGCACATTGTACGAGCATGCTTAGACACATCTACTTTCACATCTGCGTTTTGGACGCTACCATCCCATAATGCAATAGGCAGACTTTATAAACGGATCCTGCTCCATAGAGATTAATTGATCTTGGAACAGGATCCGTTTCTCTGCATTTTGGAAGCGCAGACAAAAATACTACAACCCTAAGATGTGTCTCCGCATGCTCATGTAATGTGCGTTCACAATACAGCAGTTACCTCAGAGCGGGTTTGAACAAGAGCAAGCCGGCCACCACTACTACATGGCTGTGGTGGTCGTAACCAGGGGCAACGGCCTGACTGATGTGTGTGGGACAATGGATATACAAATGGGGAAATCTACTAAACGGTACATTTTATATAAATACCTTCTATTAGTAATAATATTGGTATGGCTATATCTAACTATACAGACTACATTTGTGAGATGGGAATACCCCTTTAACTGGTAATCAGGCCTCATCCACAAGACAGGGAAATACAGGGACTGAAATACATGAGCACCTCCCCCACCTCTCTTATCTGAGCAGTGGCTGAGTGTACAGTATGTTCACAATGGAAAGCTCCTTATCTCTATCTGTATCACACTCTATAAAGATACAACAATAGCTTCAAGACAGTATCACACCTAATAGAGTTAGATACACAGGTCAGCAGAAAACTATCACACAAGGTAGGATTAGATACACAGCTCAGCAGACAGTATCACACCTAATAGAATTAGATACACAGCTCAGCAGACAGTATCACACATGATAGGATTAGATACACAGTTCAGCAGAGAGTATCACCACTAATAGAATTAGATACACAGCTCAGCAGACGGTATCACACATGATAGGATTAGATACACAGTTCAGCAGACAGTATCACACATGATAGGATTTCATATGCAGTTTAGCAGACCCTGTCACCCAGAATAGGATTAGATACACAGTTCAGCAGACAGTATCACACAGGATAGGATTAGATACACAACTCTGCAAACTGTATCGCACATGATAGGATTAGATACACAGCTTAGCAGATGCTGTCGCCCAGAATAGGATTAGATACAGAGTTCAGCAAACAGTATCACACATGATAGGATTAGATACGCAGTATAGCAGACAGTACACACATGATAGGATTAGATACACAACTCTGCAAACAGTATCACACATGATAGGATTAGATATGCAGTTTAGCAGACACTGTCACCCAGAATAGGATTAGATACACAGTCCAGCTGACAGTAACACACAATGTTTGGATACTCTATTTAGTTTTCCTTTTTTCTCATGTGTTTGACTTTAGCACATTAAATATTCTCAATAGATCTCACCACATTTCGCTTGGTCTGCCGATAAATATCTCACATCTGAGGCCAGCAGCTCTAAACAAAGGAAAAAGCAGCTGAGCAATCAGCTAAATGTGGAGCACTCACCGCCCAGTGGTTGTGACGTGTGTTGCATTTTTTTAGAGTTTAGTTACAATCTCGCGATATCATGTTGTTTTGCTATCAGGACAAAACTGTCACCACTCTGAGTTTGGAGATAAGTTAAGTGTGGACGCATCTGTATCATCTTTAATACAAGTTCACATTTCCCTACACTAGTGACGACTGTATATTTCTTCTGTTCTAGCTCCTCCCATTGATGACATCAAAGGTTGTTAAAGGGGTTGTGTCACTTCAGCAATTAGGATTTATTAAGCAGGGGAAGTTAAAACAAGGCACTTACTAATGTATTGTGATTGTCCATATTGCCTCCTTTGCTGGATTGATTAATTTTTCCACCATGCAATTAATTTTATGAGCACCCTGCAATCCAGCAGTGGTGGCTGTGCTTACACACTAAAAGTGCTGGCCTTTCTGGTGGCTGGGAGCGCACATAGGCTGCTGCTTTTTCCTATAGTGTGCAAACACTGCCACTGCTGATGGATTGCAGGGTGGTTGTAACCATGGATACGAGCAGTGTATATAAGGTGTAATGGAAAAATTAATCAATCCAGCAAAGGAAGCACTATGGACAATCACAATACATTAGTAAGTGCCTTGTATTAACTTTCACTAATGATGAATGGTGTTTGCTGAAGTGAGACAACCCCTTTAAGCTGTAGGATCTTCCTCCCCATGCACTTTCCTGCTGCTGCTGATCACACAGATCATTGTTGGCAGGAAGAGAGAGGTGTCTGCAGACTCACAGATCTCTCACTTATCAGGCAAAGTGATGAATGTGTGCTCTGCCCGATCATTAAGACAGCAGTCAGGGGGTCTGGCTATGCTGGATCTCCCTGACTGCCGTTTATAAGAAGCAATCACTTTTTGCTAAAAAGTTTTTTTTTTCTTGCTAAAAAGTGCATCTTATAAGCCAAAAAATGTGGTATATATATACACGGAGGCCACTGCTAACAATGCCATTATTTGTGCTAATGATATCATAGTTTGGTATATGCTATGTATGTTTTTTAATGTGTGGTCAGAGTTTAATATTGTATTATGGCAATGTTACCGTATGTAACACCTGGCTGAAGGGAAACTTTTAAGATCCTGACTTAGAAACCATCTCTAGGCAGGGGTGGTACCAACTCCCATCAGACTTTAGATCAGATCTCCATGTCAGACCGCATCAGAACTCCATGCCAGACCCCATCAAACCTCAGATCAGACATCCATGTCAGAACCCTCAGACTTCAGATCAGACCTTCATGCCAGACCCCTATCAGACCTCAGATCAGACCTCTGTGTCAGACTCCAGCAGACCTTAGATCAGATGTTTATGCCAGAACCCCATCAGACCTCAGATCAGACCTCCATGTCAGACCCCCATAAGACCTCAGATCAGACCTCCATGTCAGACCCCCATCTACCTCAGATCAGACCTCCATGTTGTAAGGTGGTGAAACAGCCTCCATTCTATGAATGCACCTGTTCCTGTAAATATAGTTGTTATTAAACTGACATTTCATTTTTGGCCACAAGATGTCACTGTTTACCACAGGAAAGACTATAGCTCCCTGGAGCAATGACCAAGAGATCCTGTTCGGCGGAGGTGGAGCTTCAGACTGGAGAAGTGTGTGGCAGCCATCTTGAAAGTGTGCTACAAAGAGGCAGAGGAGAAAGAGCTACTGTCTGTGTTTCCTAGTGTGCTCCACAAGTGAGACTATTCCCTAAGGGAGCAAGACTCTGCAAGGAGATCTGGAACAGAGACTGTTGCAATATTACAGACTAGAAGAACTACCATCAGGAGCCCTGCTGAGAGGACAAGTGGAAGCGTCAATGAGACTGCGCGGTTGCCGGATGAGATCCTCTACCAGATACTTCTGAAAGTTAAGGTACCCAACGGACCGGGGCAGTGAAAGAACTGTGGCCCACTGTGCAGACACAGTGGGTAACCGTGCACGCACCGCATTATGTTATTGGCGCCAATTCAGTAGCTACTGGGTAAAAGCCTGAAGATTAGACAGTTGGTTTGCAGGCTGCAAGCTACCTTGCTACAGAAGTGGGGTTTACTGTGGCAAACAACTAGTTATACTCTTTCTGAGGTTTAGTGTTGATTGGTTAAGTTTGTAAGCATTTGTGTTATACCGCCGGCGCTCCTGAACCGCACTTACAGAATTGTTCATGGAGATTAGGGTATTAAAAGGTATAGCTGCTTGGTTACTATAACCTGCAGATAGGCAAAACTGTGGAGAAGCCTGGGCGCACACTGATAGAGCACCGTGCTGTGTAACGCAAGTGCCTCAGCCTCTAGCTGAGTGTATGTATATATGCTTGGGGTATTTCCTTCCTACAAACGTTAAATACTTAGTAAAATCTTGTTTTTGTCAATCTGAGTTGGAGTCTCCTTCCTTGTCTGTGACTTCGCTGTATCCTGGGGAGCCCACCCCGGTACGCGACTTACAATGTCAGACCCCATTAAACCTCAGATCAGACTTCCATTCTAGACCCCCATCAGACCTTAGATCAGAGATAAAATAAATAACTTCACTTACCTCTCCTGCTCCCCTGCTCCTCTCCAGGTCTGGAGGTCTCTGCAACCGTTGTACTCCCTTGTCTTCTCTGGTCATAATGTACTGTACTCAGTCAGGGCAGTGCAGTGCGGCCCCAGGGAAGAAGACTGGAGAAGCTGAGTACCAATAGCGCTCGCAGTGCTTCATTCCCCACTCCCTAAACCTAATTCATACTAGTGAGCGCCTCCATAATGAAAAAGCTCACTAGTATTTGCTTTATAAGACACACTGACATTTTCCCCCCACATTTTTACCGTTTTAAACAGCTGATCGTTGGGGGTGCCAGTAGTCGGACCCCCACCGATCAGATATTGATGACCTATCCTGAGGATAGGTCATCAATATTGTAACGCTGCACAGGTTAAAATACAGGAATACACTCTTTCTTTGTATGATTCATCTGAATGATATTCCAAACAAAAATAAGGTTAAAAAATGTTCACATTCCCCCCAGAGTCTTTTATTCTGTCTAGATTTAATGTCTGAATGACATGTCATATAGTAACATCAAATTTAATTCCTAGCCTTTGTCAGCTCTCTGAGTAGCAAATGTACTGTAGATAATAATGCATAATAGGTTAAGTGCCCCCCTTAAGTAGAGCATGTGGCGTTATTAAGACCAATAAACAGCGCTTGCTTTATACTCCCATGTACTAGCACAAACATATACCCTACAAGAGTCAAAATGCTCAATAAATGCATCATCCAATTATAATAATGATAGCTGGAGAATTTCATTCTAATAGGACATCTCATAAACAAGGCCAGAAGGTGCCAAGAATTATTAAAAAGTTTTCACTTGATTCTAAAAACTTGGTAAAATTGTATCTGCAAGATAAAACAGAACGCCTAATAGAAAAAAGATTACCCACATTATAATACTTAAATGGAATCTTCATTTCCTCAGTTATTGCAATTAGGATATTCCCAGCAGCAGTTTGTGAAGACATTAGTGTGAAAGACCAAAACAACCTCATTTACTGTTATGCGGAACATCCTCCTAAGTAATGAGATTGCACTTTTTTATATTTTGCAACCTATAGAAACTTGTACCAGACAAATGTATGCTCAAACCGGAAATCAATGGAAAAGGCACAAAAAAGGGGATATCAGCAAAAAAATACATTTAACTATGTAACAATTATTTTTTTATTGCTCCAATAAATCCTAGATAAACTGAAATTGAAAATCACATCATAGTTTGTGTTTACAGCTCCTATGTAGATATATGTGTCTCCATGGTTACAGACTACAAACAAACTCTGTGTAGTCTGATCCTACATCCTTGCCCTCGTCCATTGGTCCTCTTGTCCTATTCTTCTTGCTAACCTACTGAATGTACATTTACAAGAATTATAGAGCTGAAAATGTCTTGCTTAGAGAATATCTGGTTTGGAAACTCATTTTTGTCCTGTTCAGGACCCTTATGTTTTTGGCCAGTGGATATAAAGAGTGTCTCTCTCTGGAGGACCTTAACTATTGTGTGTAATGTTTCATTTCCCTGTGGTGGTGCTGCAGGGGAATTGAAGCTTGCTGGCAGGCTTCCTCAGAGATTTCAGATGAGCACCCGGCCTTCCAGTATGGACAACCTGCTATCAACTTAGGCTGAGTTCACACTGCAGTTATTTGGTCAGTTATTTCCATCAGTTATTGTGAAACAAAACCAGGTGTGGGTCAAAAACACAGAACAGGAGCAGATGTTTCCATTATACCTGATCTCTGAGTAGGTTTCACTACTGGCTTTGGCTCACAATAACGGCCCAAATAACTGAAGTGTGAACTCAGCCTTATATGAGGTTGAGTCATTATCCGCACTCTGGCTGTATAATTTATTTTAATCAACTTTCAGAAACGACAAATACATATTGTTTCAACATGATCTCCCTGCTTTACTATTATTTATTATTAAAAATGTTTTAGGCTGAGCTGTGAGCCACAAATGCTCCGCTGTCTTCACCTCTTCGTCATAGGGCTTCTTCTTGCCACATAGTCCATCATCGCTCTTGTAGTCAGGGCTTTCTTTTAACAAAAAGATTGTTCAAAATATTCAGACCCTACAACCAGTTTAGGACCCAAATAGGAGGAGATTTAGCATTCCCTTTACACCTGAACAGTGGCGTTAAGAAGTTGTAGGTGCGACTTTTTAATTGCAACTTTTTTAAAAAATTGTTGCATCCCCCTCTTTTTCACCATCCTCGCCACTTTTCTAAAAGGAGGAATGGAAAAGGTGGGGAGGTGGGTTTGGCCAGCAGCAGTGACAATTTTTTTTAAAATTTACGCCAGTTTTCTGGCATAAATCAAGCCACCAATCTACGGCGGCTCTGAGCTGTTGTAGATTTCTGGTTAGGCGCACGTACTGCACCTTGTGATAAATTTGGCTCATCTCCTGGTGGCACATTGGGATATCAAGACAGGTGCTGAAAGCTAAAGTCTTGCTAAATCTCCCCCCATAAACTCACCTGGCAATTCACTGTAAAAAATATATATATATATAAAAAATAAAAAAAGGAAAACTGCTAAACTAAAAAATTGCATAAAAATAAAGCATCATGTATTACCAAAAAATGCAAAAATGATTGAAATGTGAAAAATTATGGCTTTTAATGCTGTGTGTAGTAAAAAAAAAGGGGTAATGTATATTGTTAGGAATAAATAGTAATTATTGAAAGTTGTTGTGATTTTATAATGTATTTCTTTTACCTTTATTACTCTTATCTTTCATTCTGGGCTGTGGTCACATGATCATTTCCATACAGCTCTGTCTTATATCCTGTGATGTTATGTCCATGGACGGGGCAGTGATAGGGGAGTGTCTATGTAACCAGCTGGGTGGGAGGAGATATAAACTAGCTGGGAGTTGTTAGGGGCAGTGATAGGAGAGTCTATGTAACTAGCTGGGAGGGGCTATAAAGTAGATGAGCGTTGTTAGGGGCGGTGCTGGAGCTGTGGCAGAGAAAGGAGAAATGCATCATGGGTTTGGTTGGAAACAGCAACAGGAAGTGCTACATATATGATGGAAACACACAAGGGGGATTGGGTTGCATTGTGAAAATGGGTCAAAAGAGTGAAAGTTTAAAAAAAAAAAAAAAAAAAAAAAAGCATGGGGATAATGTGCATGAGGTAAGCAACTACATGAGCATATCTGGTAAAACCTTAAGCTATATTATTATCACCTAAAAAGCAGTGACTGTCCCTTTAAATAAAACTCTTCGCTTCTATATAACCTTTAAGTAATCTCACTTAAAGAAAATGTAATAGTCACATTTCATTGCAGACTTACATACGTTTTTCAGTCGCTTATCTAAGCGCACTCCGATCTGTTTACTGTATTAGTGGTAGTTGTAGTTATTTGCCTACAACGTTATATCCTCGTGGACGAGATCATCACTTTAATTCACAAACAACTGTATTTACTATATGTCCTGTAAATTATATATCTACTGTAGCAGCTGACAGCTATATTTCAACATCTTCCAGACGAATCTGGCAGGTTATTATATAGAGGCCGAGATGAGAGGATAAGCTTCCGCCTCCAGCAGCAAACTAATGCTTACTTCATCATTTTATCACACTCACTTTTTCTTTTGAATGTGCGCCAGCATAAACCTAGATTTAAATGTCCAGAAAATGTTCGATAATCCATGATGCCAGAATAGCAGATTTATTAAACTATACAATATTAAAAATACAAAAAAAGACTGACAACTTGCTCTGAATACAATTCTAACATAGTGTTTGGACCCTTGACCTCATTGGTCTGATAAATTATAGACAGCAGCTTTCCATATTCATAGTATACATGCATCTAGTGGTGTAACCACAGTTCTATGGGCCCCCAGGGCAAACTTTGGATTAGGCATCCCCACCCCCCATTATAGGGTTGAATTGTGCCCCCTCTTACTGTATATATTTGATTTTGCCCCCTCTCACTCAGTATATATTTATTTTTTTAGCCCTCTGTATCTCATGTGTATGTATATATATACAGTCATGGCCAAAAATTTTGAGAATGATACAAATATTAATTTTTACAAAGTCTACTGCTTCAGTTTTTATAATGGCAATTTGCATATACTCCAGAATGTTATAAAGAGTGATCAGCTTAACAGCAATTACTTGCAAAGTCAATATTTGCCTAGAAAATGAACTTTATCCCCCAAAACACATTTCAACATCATTGCAGCCCTGCCTTAAACAGACCAGCTAACATCGTTTCAGTGATTGCTCCATTAACACAGATGTGGGTGTTGATGAGGACAGGGCTGGAGATCAATCTTTCATGATTAAGTAAGAATGACACCACTGGACACTTTAAAAGGCTGGTGCTTGGCATCATTGTTTCTCTTCTGTTAACCATGGTTATCTCTAAAGAAACACGTGCAGTCATCATTGCACTGCACAAAAATGGCCTAACAGGGAAGAGTATCGCAGCTAGAAAGATTGCACCTCAGTCAACAATCTATCGCATCATCAAGAACTTCAAGGAGAGAGGTTCCATTGTTGCCAAAAAGGCTCCAGGGCGCCCAAGAAAGACCAGCAAGCGCCAGAACCGTCTCTTAAAAGTGTTTCAGCTGCGGGATCGGGCTACCAGCAGTGCAGAGCTTGCTCAGGAATGGCAGCAGGCAGGTGTGAGTGCATCTGCACGCACTGTGAGGCGGAGACTCTTGGAGCAAGGACTGGTCTCAAGGAGGGCAGCAAAGAAGCCACTTCTCTCCAGAAAAAACATCAGGGACAGACTGATATTCTGCAAAAGGTACAGGGAGTGGACTGCTGAGGACTGGGGTAAAGTCATTTTCTCTGATGAATCCCCTTTTCGATTGTTTGGGACATCTGGAAAACAGCTTATTCGGAGAAGACGAGGTGAGCGCTACCACCAGTCTTGTCTCATGCCAACTGTAAAGCATCCTGAAACCATTCATGTGTGGGGTTGCTTCTCAGCCAAGGGAATCGGCTCTCTCACAGTCTTGCCTAAAAACACAGCCATGAATAAAGAATGGTACCAGAATGTCCTCCGAGAGCAACTTCTCCCAACCGTCCAAGAGCAGTTTGGCGATCAACAATGCCTTTTCCAGCATGATGGAGCACCTTGCCATAAAGCAAAGGTGATAACTAAATGGCTCAGGGAACAAAACATAGAGATTTTGGGTCCATGGCCTGGAAACTCCCCAGATCTTAATCCCATTGAGAACTTGTGGTCAATCATCAAGAGACGGGTGGACAAACAAAAACCTACAAATTCTGACAAAATGCAAGCATTGATTGTGCAAGAATGGACTGCTATCAGTCAGGATTTGGTCCAGAAGTTGATTGAGAGCATGCCAGGGAGAATTGAAGAGGTCCTGAAGAAGAAGGGTCAACACTGCAAATATTGACTTGCTACATTAACTCATTCTAACTGTCAATATAAGCTTTTGTTACTCATAATATGATTGCAATTATATTTCTGTATGTGATAAAAACAGCTGACAAACACATAAAAACCAGAGGGCAGCAGATCATGTGAAAATATAATATTTGTGTCATTCTCAAAACTTTTGGCCATGACTGTACAGTACAGACCAAAAGTTTGGACACTCCTTCTCATTCAAAGAGTTTTGTGGAATTATATACTTAACAAAAAAGTGTGAAACAACTGAAAATATGTCTTATATTCTAGGTTCTTCAAAGTGGCCACCTTTTGCTTTGATTACTGCTTTGCACACTCTTGGCATTCTCTTGATGAACTTCAAGAGGTAGTCACCTGCAATGGTTTTCACTTCACAGGTGTGCCCTGTCAGGTTTAATAAGTGGGATTTCTTGCCTTATAAATGGGGTTGGGACCATGAGTTGTGTTGGGCAGAAGTCAGGTGGATACACAGCTGATAGTCCTACTGAATAGACTGTTAGAATTTGTATTATGGCAAGAAAAAAGCAGCTAAGTAAAGAAAAACAAGTGGCCATCATTACTTTAAGAAATGAAGGCCAGTCAGTCCGAAAAATTGGGAAAACTTTGAAAGTGTCCCCAAGTGCAGTCGCAAAAACCATCAAGCGCTACAAAGAAACTGGCTCACATGAGGACCGCCCCAGGAAAGGAAGACCAAGAGTCACCTCTGCTGGGGAGGATAAGTTCATCCGAGTCACCAGCCTCAGAAATTGCAGGTTAACAGTAGCTCAGATTAGAGACCAGGTCAATGCAACACAGAGTTCTAGCAGCAGACACATCTCTACAACAACTGTTAAGAGGAGACTGTGTGCAGCAGGCCTTCATGGTAAAATAGCTGCTAGGAAACCACTGCTAAGGACAGGCAACAAGCAAAAGAGACTTGTTTGGGCTAAAGAACACAAGGAATGGACATTAGACCAGTGGAAATCTGTGCTTTGGTCTGATGAGTCCAAATTTGAGATCTTTGGTTCCAACCACCGTGTCTTTGGGCAACGCAGAAAACATAGTAACATAGTAACATAGTTTATAAGGCCGAAAAAAGACATCTGTCCATCCAGTTCGGCCTGTGCTCCTATAAGTTGATCCAGAGGAAGGCAAAAAACCCCTGTGAGGTAGAAGCCAATTTTCCCCACTTTAGGGAAAAAAATTCCTTCCCGACTCCAATCAGGCAATCAGAATTACTCCCTGGATCGACCCCTCTCTAGTAACTATAACCTGTAATATTATTACCCTCCAAAAATACATCCAGGACTCTCTTGAACTCTTTTAGTGAACTTACCATCACCACCTCCTCAGGAAGAGAGTTCCATAGTCTTACTGCTCTTACTGTAAAGAATCCTCTTCTATGTTTATGTACAAACCTTCTTTCCTCCAGACGCAGAGGAGGGCCCCTCGTCACAGTCACAGTCCTGGGGATAAATAGATCATGGGAGAGATCTCTGTACTGACCTCTGATATATTTATACATAGTTATTAGATCTCCCCTCAGTCGTCTTTTTTCTAAAGTGAATAACCCTAATTTTGATAATCTTTCTGGGTACTGTAGTCCACCCATTCCAGTTATTACTTTAGTTGCCCTCCTCTGAACCCTCTCCAGCTCTGCTATGTCTGCCTTGTTCACAGGAGCCCAGAACTGTACACAGTACTCCATGTGTGGTCTGACTAGTGATTTGTAAAGTGGCAGGACTATGTTCTCATCACGGGCATCTATACCTCTTTTGATGCAACCCATTATCTTATTGGCCTTGGCAGCAGCTGTCTGACACTGGTTTCTGCAGCTTAGTTTGCTGTTCACTAAAATTCCTAGGTCCTTTTCCATGTCAGAGTTACCCAATATTTTACCATTTAGTATGTACTGGTGACTTGCATTATTCCTTCCCATATGCATAACATGCATTTACATTTGTCAGTGTTAAACCTCATCTGCCACTTCTATGCCCAAGCCTCCAATCTATCCAGATCCATCTGTAGCAGTGTACTGTCCTCTTCTGTGTTAATTACTTTACACAGTTTAGTGCCATCTGCAAAAATTGATATTTTACTGTGCAAGCCTTCTACATGATCATTAATAAATATATTGAAGAGAATAGGGCCCAATACTGACCCCTAGTTACAGTGACCCAATCTGAGTATGTACCATTAATAACCACCCTCTGTTTTCTATCACTGAGCCAGTTACTTACCCACATACAGACATTTTCTCCCAGGCCAAGCATTCTCATTTTATATACTAACCTTTTATGTGGTACAGTGTCAAATGCTTTGGAGAAGTCCAGATATACGACATCCATTGATTCGCTGCGGTCCAGTCTAGAACTTACCTCCTAATAGAAACTGATTAAATTGGTTTGACATGACCGATCCCTCATGAAGCCATGCTGATATGGAGTAATTTGCTTATTTTCATTGAGGTACTCCAAGATAGCATCTCTTAGAAAACCCTCAAACAGTTTACCCACGACAGATGTTAAACTTACCGGCCTATAGTTCCCGGGCTCTGTTTTTGGACCCTTTTTGAATATTGGCACCACATTTAATCTTTTTAAGACGCAGCTCTACTTCTTCCTGGGTCAGACAGGGCACTTTTAATGGGGAAAAGGTGAACGGATGGACTCTACATGCCTGGTTCCCACCGTGAAGCATGGAGGAGGAGGTGTGATGGTGTCGGGGTGCTTTGCTGGTGACACTGTTGGGGATTTATTCAAAATTGATGGCATACGGAACCAGCATGGCTACCACAGCATCTTGCAGCGGCATGGTATTCTATCCGGTTTGCGTTTAGTTGGACCATCATTTATTTATCAACAGGACAATGACCCCAAACACACCTCCAGGCTGTGTAAAGGCTATTTGACCAAGAAGGAGAGTGATGGGGTGCTATGCCAGATGACCTGGCCTCCACAGTCACCAGACCTAGACCCAATCGAGATGGTTTGGGGTGAGCTGGACCGCAGAGTGAAGGCAAAAGGGCCAACAAGTGCTAAGCATCTCTGGGAACTCCTTCAAGACTGTTGGAATACCATTTCAGGTGACTACCTCTTGAAGCTCATCAAGAGAATGCCAAGAGTGTGCAAAGCAGTAATCAAAGCAAAAGGTGGCTACTTTGAAGAACCTAGAATATAAGACATATTTTCAGTTGTTTCACACTTTTTTGTTAAGTATATAATTCGACATGTGTTTATTCATAGTTTTGATGCCTTCAGTGTGAATCTACAATTTTCATAGTCATGAAAATACAGAAAACTCTTTGAATGAGAAGGTGTGTCCAAACTTTTGGTCTGTACTGTATATATATATATATATATATATATATATATATATGGCGGGCGGGCCACCATTTCTAAATTTTAAACAGTTTGTAGTGCAGGGTGCCCCCCCAGTATGGCACGTGTATACATTTAAAAAAATTACTTACCACTGTCCTGTTCCGCTCCATCTCTCCTTCTGCAATCAGTTGCGAACACATCCTGTCATACCCTCTGCTGTGCCGCGTCAACATGTCATCCCGTGATACCAGCGTTGGTTCTCGCCTACGTGACATAATAATGTGGCGGTGGCGCAGGAGAGGGTATGGGGATGTGCACAGCCGCACTGGCTTTTTATATTATAAGGCAGAGGGGACTGGCTAAAAGCACTTGCTGGACCCCCCACCACCCCGCCGGTTACCTTCTGCGACTGCGATCGTTACATCCGTGCATGCATCCCAAGGCATATGTGCCTAGCATTTCATCCTACTCCACCTGTAATAGTTAAATTCCTGAGATTTAAAGAAGATCTGTAACCTTTCCTGACTTGTGGTAGCGAATCGAGTTAACCGGAAATAGTGTAAACAACTAAAAAAAATCATAGTTATCTGCTCCATTTGCTTGCGACAGGGTGGCCGCCGTCATCTTGCTTGAAGATCTCACACGAAATCCCATACGTGGTGACGTATTTTGTGCGAGAATTTCAAGCGATATGGCGGCGTCCAGCCAGTTGCGAGCAGGGAAGTATGATTTTTTTTAGGTGTTTTTTTTATTTTACACGGTGTTATATATATCAGATGCCACAATCATGTATGACCACGGCTTCTGAGTGGGAAAACTCCCTGTCATTGCACCCACTACTTACAAAGAAATGCGTTTTGTGACAAAGTAAATAATTTTTGGTGAAATTTGGCAGAGCAGCTGAATCGAATTTCCCAATACTTTGCTCATCTCTAGGGTTGAGCTGCAATACAGTGGCCAGTTCTGGTACTGATAGAAGGAGCCACGTTTTTCTAATTTGGTACAACCCTTTAACCCCCTTGCTTGCCTTAAACAGATTTTGACCATATTGTTTGCGGTAAAGTTGCAAGTATATGTTTATTTCCATCTTCGCCATTTCCTCTCGTATTACTTCAGGCAGGTGATTTCTGTTTTGTATGTGTTTCTGCTAGTTTCACGCCTCAGAAACGACGTGTTCTCAGAGTGACATCTTGTCATTTCAGAAGCGGAGAGTGGGAGTCGGATGTAAGCGCTCCTTGTTGGTATTGGCTCGGCCGCACTAACAATCAAGTACTAATATTCACAGAGGAGCCCTTCACAATTCAGAACAGCCAAACATTTTTCGTAATGTCAGCTACTACAAACATTTGTCATGAAAGGAAGATGTGCTTTCATGCCTCATGTGCTGAATTTGCTATTCCACATTAAATGTCATAACCCTGCGTGGTTTCATTAAAGAAGCTGTTCTGGGAAAGTTTTCTCTGCACTTTATACTGTAGTTCAAAGGGCCCTTTATGAAGACTCTCTATAACTAACGCAGACTGGTTCTGTCTTGTAAGCGATAAGACTTTTTATAATCAGGCAAATTGTTGATACATCTGACATTTGCATGAAGAAAAGTTATTATAAAGCAGGAAAATTACTATGAATTCCCTTTTTACATAAAGTTTTACATATTAAGTTTTATTGCACAGGGGTTGTATGAAATTAGCAAAAGAAATAGCACTGCTCTTGTCGATGGGCTCTGCCTGGTATTGCAGCTGAGCCTTAGGATACATTCACACGACCGCATATTGCGGATCCGTAAAACACTGATACTGGCCCATGTGCGTTCTGCAATTTGTGGACCGCACATGCTGCGGCTATCATAGAAATGCCTATTCTTGTCGGCAATTATGGACAAGAATAGGACATGTTCTATTTCTTTTGCGGGACCGCGGTATGGAGCAACTGATGTGGACGCGGCCCCATAGAAATAAATGGGTCCGGATCTGAGCCGCAAAATATGCGGCTCGAAGCCTGCAAAAATAAGGTCGTGTGAATGTAGCATTAGTCTCTTGAATCTAGCTGAACTACAATACCAGCTCATGGACAACTGTGGTCATATTTCTGTAAAAAAAGCAGACCCATTAATGTAATCTCATACACGCCCATCAACAAGATCAAGTGTGTTTTCTCAGGGGAGTAGTTGTCGGGGGCTTAGGGGTAGCAGTCATGTAACACCCAGAAAGAGTACTGCACTTGCTGTGCATGAAGAGCCAGTCAAAATATCTAAATGCTGTGTACCAGCGGTGTCCAGCAGAGGGAGCTAGAATCAAAGATCTGGAGACTTCTAGGGAGGTTGTTCCAGCTTAGACAGGAAGAGGTCAGGAATAAACAAAGACCTGTGGGCCCTGAACGTAGAAGCAGCAGCAGTAGTGTCTGCAGTGTAAGTGTGGGAGAATCAGTCACTGACTTTGTCCTGATCAGTCCAGTGAGCAAAAACAATGCAAACGGGACAACGGAGAGTCACTGCAAGCTGAGGTCACATTATAGAGCTAGCCTGTGACCCTTGTACCAGCCCACCCATGTACACAGAGGAGTTGGCCGCAATAGGGCGAGGCGTGGTATCAGTACAAGCACCAGATAATGAGTCCAAATCAGCTAACTAAAAGGGCGTCTGGTGTAAGAGCTGCTTAAAGTGGTTGTCTCACCTCAGCAAGTGGCCTTTATCATGTAGGTAAAGTTAATGCCAGACACTTATGTAATGTGATTGTCCATATTGCCTCCTTTGCTGGCTGGATTCATTTTTCCATCACATTATACACTGCTGGTTTCCTGGGGTTACGACCACCCTGCAATCCAGCAGCGGTGGTCGTGCTTGCACACTATAGGAAAAAGTGCAGTCCTTTTTAGTGGCTGGGTCAGAGAGAGAGTACATAGGCAAGCAATTTTTTCTATAGTGTGCAAGCATGACCACCACGGCTGGATTGCAGGGTGGTCGTAACCATGGAAACGAGCAGTGTACAATTTGCCTAAAATGGTTGTGATTGTTCCTGGCAAGCATTTATATCATTCCTAGAGACTGTTTGCCTGATATAGACAAACTAAATTATTGGTTTTGTGATTAATATGGATTTACTTTAGGGATATAAGCATATTTTGTACTCAAGAACATAGTTCAGGCTAGTTACACACTAGGCAAAACTCACAGAAACAAAAGGATAAAAAACATCCTGCATGATGTGATAATAATGATTGCGGATGTCAGTGTCTACATATATCAAATAAATCACAGAAAAAGAATATCAGTGCACAAAAACAGATGCAAATAATATACTGTATAAACTAAGACCTCATTCTGATATGATAAAATCTGAGACTCTTAGCCAATATGTTTTGATCAAAACACATCTGTGCCCACCTACCCAGCGTCACGGTGGTCTCAGGTCAGGCAGGTCCTACGCTAAACCTAACCATGCCATTAGGCATCTATATCTAGGAGTGTGGACGCTGCACATATAGGTGTGTTGCTGCTAGTGACCTCTATGTGCATACAGCAACCAATGAGAGGAGGAGCAAACACACCTATATGTACCACGCAAGTTACACACTAGCACTGAAATGTTCTGGTGAACAGGCTGCTGGAGTTCATCGTATACAGCATAGCCGGATGCTACCTTTCCCCGCCGGAGCACATTGACTATAATAGGATCCAGAGGGGATTTGGCGGTATTTTTCCCACTGAATATTGGCACTAATGCCGGAAACAGGTCAGATAACCACCAGGTCCCATTATAATCAATGAGCTCCGGGACTGACGCGTCAGTTTCTGGCTCCGTCGTGTGCGATGATCTCCAGCAGGCAGACTCTGGCAATCATTTTAACACTACTGTGAAACTAACCTTACAGATCAGTTGAGCATTCTGCCAGTCAACGTGTCTAAAGTTTCAGCTTCTATTGTAACACACTTCTTTTAAAGCAACTCCCAAAGGTGACTTTGGTTCATACCTGCATCCCAAAGGAGTTCAATTGGGGTGGCCAAACCTGTCATCGCAAGGACAAGGGGAAGGTCATCATCTTGCTGTGGTTTGAAACCACAATCAATAAGAAGAGTGTTAGAAAAGATGGTGCATCTGGATGTTGTGGTAGTACTTGAAGTCCATAATTTCTTTGATTTTTAGTAAGTCACCAATGGCACCACCTCAAGATATCTCCAGATCATAGTAGAACCCAGACCATATTTGACTGTGTTCTTGTCGAGTTCAGTGGATGTGGATCCACTGTGTCACAAGAATGTCTTCCTCGGAGGGCGTTGTCTAAGTGTACCTCTAAGTACACATGTGCCGCCCGGGACCCCCGGATGACGTTACAGTACCCCCCCCTCTACTCCCCCTCCCCTTGAGGCCAGCAAGAAACTTCTTGAGTAGAGTAGGGGCATTGATATTGTCCTCAGGTTCCCAGGATCTCTCTTCAGGACCAAAGCCCTTCCATTCCACAAGATAGTATGTTTTCCTCCCACGCTTCTTGATGTTCAAAATGTCCTTCACCTCGTATTCCTGCTCAGAATTTACCGTGACAGGATCTGGGGTAGAAGCCTTACGGGAATAGCAGTTCAGAACCAAGGGCTTGAGCAGGGACACATGGAAAGAATTGGGTACACGCAGACTAGGAGGCAGGCGGAGTTTATAGGTGACATCATTGATCTTCTTCAGCACCTCGAATGGTCCCAGGAATCGAGGTGCCAACTTGTAACTTGGAACACTTAGCCAAATATTTTTTGAAGACAGCCAGACTTTATCACCTATGGAAAACTGTGGAGGCTTCTTGTGCCTCCGATCCGCATAATTCTTCATACGAGTCACTGCCTTGGAGATGCAGTCCTTGGCTTGGCACCATATTTTTAAAAAGTCCCTGAAAGAGGAATCCGCAGCTGGTACCCCAGAAGAAGCAGTAACAGGCAGAGGAATTTGTGGATGGCACCCATAGACAATGAAGAATGGTGAAGAGCCCGTGGATTCACTGGTGTGATTATTGTAAGAAAACTCTGCCCAAGGTAGCAGCTGGGCCCAATTGTCTTGTCAGGCAGAGACAAAATGACGGAGGTAGTTCTCCAGTATCTGGTTAACCCGTTCCACTTGTCCATTAGTCTGGGGGTGGTATCCGGAGGAGAAATCCAACTCCACTTCAAGTAGACGGCAGAGGGCTCTCCAGAACCTGGAAGTGAACTGTACTCCACGATCGGAGACAATGTGTAAAGGCAGGCCATGTAGTCGGAAGATATGCTCCATAAAGAGACTGGCGAGCTTGGTGGCAGAAGGCAATCCAGGCAGAGGAAAGAAATGGGCCATCTTGGAAAAGCGATCCACAACTACCCAAATGACGGTGCAACCAGCAGAAGGTGGTAAGTCAGTAACAAAGTCCATACCAATGTGTTGCCAAGGGACATCCGGAATGGGAAGAGGCCAGATGGTTTGGACCTGGGGGATTTGTTTAGAGCACAGGTGGTATAGGCGAAGACATATTTCTCCACGTCTTGAGAGAGGGTAGGCCACCAGTAATGCCGTGAGAGAAGCTGGATAGTTTTGTGAACCCCAGGGTGACCAGCAAGTTTGAAGTCATGACCCCAAGCTAATATACGCCTCCTTTTGGTGGATGGTATAAATATCTTTCCAGGAGGAATGTCTTTAATCAGGATGGGAGCCATGGAAATCAGACGAGCAGGATCGATAATATACTGGGGTTCCTCTTGCTGATCCGAAGAATCAAACGACCGGGATAGAGCATCAGCCTTGGTGTTCTTTTCAGCAGGGCGAAAGCGTAACTCAAAGTTGAAACGAGAAAAGAACAGTGCCCATCTAGCTTGACGTGGATTTAGACGTTGTGCTGTTTGGAGGTAAACCAGGTTCTTTTGGTCTGTGTAAATCACCACAGGATGCTGTGTTCCTTCCAGCAAATGACGCCATTCTTCCAAGGCCAACTTAATGGCCAAGAGTTCTCTGTCCCCGATAGAGTAGTTCCTCTCAGCAGAGGAAAAGAGTTTAGAGAAGAAACCACAGGTAATCATCTTGCCTCTGAAGTTTTTCTGCAAAAGGACTGCTCCAGCTCCAATGGAAGAGGCATTCACCTCCAGGAAAAAATTGCTTGGCAACATCCGGATAATAGAGAACAGGAGCAGAGGAGAAAGCCAGTTTTACTTTAAAGAAGGCAGCCTCTGCCTCCGGGGTCCAGACTTTTGCATTCACCCCCTTCTTGGTCAGGGCAGAGATCGGGGCAGTGATAGAAGAGAAATTGTGAATGAACTGGCGGTAGAAGTTGGCGAATCCCAAGAATCTTTTTATTGCTCGGAGACCCTGGGGGCGTGGCCAGTTCAACACCGCTTTAAGTTTGTCTGGATCCATCTTTAGCCCGGTATCAGAGACAATAAATCCTAGGAACGGCAGAGAGGTTTTCTCAAAGATACACTTCTCCAGTTTAGCATACAGCCTGTTCTCTCTGAGCCGTCGCAGGACAAGACGGACATGTTTCCGATGTGAGGACAGATCAGGAGAAAAGATGCGAATATCGTCCAAATAGACCACAACACAGACGTTAAGCAGGTCCCGGAAAACGTCATTGACAAATTCCTGAAAGACCGCTGGGGCATTGCAAAGACCAAAGGGCATGACGAGATATTCGTAATGGCTGTCTCATGTGTTAAAAGCGGTCTTCCATTCGTCCCCCTTTCGAATGCTGATAAGATTATATGCCCCTCGCAGGTCTAGTTTGGAGAAGATCTTCGCTCCATGAATTCTGTCAAATAGTTCCGGGATCAATGGCAATGGATACTTATTCTTGACAGTGATCTGATTAA
Organism: Rhinella marina; assembly: GCA_900303285.1. NCBI lineage: Eukaryota > Metazoa > Chordata > Amphibia > Anura > Bufonidae > Rhinella > Rhinella marina. The sequence goes on from ONZH01024116.1 coordinate 20,776, forward strand.
GGCCCCGATAGTCTATGCAGGGTCTTAAAGGGAACCTGTCACCTCCTTTTCTCAAAATGAGCTGTTAACAGTACCTTAAAGTAGAGCCGAGTGTCATCCTAATGTTGTAGTTGAAACTCAGAACTGCCGGATGAAAAGGCTGAAAACAGAACTTTTAATCTTGCTGCGCTGGCTTTCCGGTGTGGGCTTGAAGTCAAGGGGGCAGCGGCCTCCTTGCCTCAAGTCAAGAAAGCCACTCCCCACTTGCGCTTGACTGACAGTTAGCCGGGGTGCCGGGGATCGCAGAAATCTCGCGCATGCGCGTTGCGCGACTGAGTACTGCGCGATCCCGGCACCCGGCTCTTCATGTTGCCAGCGCTTCAGTAGTCATTGCGCATGCGCCGCCTTACTATGCGAGCACGCTTGGGAGAGCGCGCCCGCCGTCCACGCACGGGGTCACTGATGTAAGGCGGCGCATGCGCAATGACTACTGAAGCGCCGGCAACATGAAGAGCCGGGTGCCGGGATCGCGCATCCCACACATTTCCCACACCGGAAAGCCAGCGCAGCAAGATTAAAAGTTCTGTTTTCAGCCTTTTCATCCGGCAGTTCTGAGTTTCAACTACAACATTAGGATGACACTCGGCTCTACTTTAAGGTACTGTTAACAGCTCATTTTGAGAAAAGGAGGTGACAGGTTCCCTTTAAAGATCCATCCTTCTTCTGGACAAAGAAGAATCCTGCACCAGCTGGCGATGTAGACTTGCTGATAAATCCCCTCTCAAGATTCTCCTTAATGTAGTCAGACATCGCCTGGGTCTCAGGAAGCGAGAGTGGATAAACTCGACCTCGAGGGGGAGTAGTTCCAGGTAGAAGATCAATTGGACAGTCATAGAGTCGGTGGGGAGGCAGAGTCTCAGCCTCCTTCTTGCTAAACACGTCAGCAAAACCGGCATACTGGGGAGGTAGTCCAGATAGATCCCCCGTCACTGGGAATGGTGGTCTAGGCCGGACTTCAGACAAGCAGGTAGTGAGGCAAGAGGGTCCCCATCGAAAAATTTCACCAGAGTGCCAGTCCAGGGCTGGAGAATGCTGGCGAAGCCAGGGAAGACCATGGATGACTGGATTCATGGAGGCCGGCAGGACGTTGAAGACGATTTTCTCCGAGTGCAGAGCCCCAACTTGCAGTCTAAGGGGCAGGGTGATAAACTACACTGGCTCAGGAAGTGGCACTCCGTTTACTGATGCAACAGACAGGGGTCTTGACAACCGGGAGGTTGGAAGCTGGTACTGACAGACAAGGTCTTGCTGGATAAAGTTACCGGCGGAACCTGAATCCAGGAAAGCTGACACGGTGACGCTGGTTCTCTCGTGAGAGAGGATCACAGGGATTGATAGCTTGGGAGAGGATCTCTCCTCGTCTAGAACCACCTCTCCAACATGTCCTAGACTTTGGAGTTTCCCGCTTTCAGCGGACAATTCCGGGCAAAATGAGCCTTGCCAGCACAATAGAGGCACAAGTTCTCAGTTCTGCGGTGTTGACGCTCCTGATCCGACAACCGGAGACGTTCCACTAGCATAGACTCCTTCGATGTTGTGGGGGCTGGTGACTGGATCGGCCTCTGGAAGGATGGCGCAAGACGAGGTGCTCTTTTGATACGCGAGTCCTCCTTAGTATGCTCCCTGAAACGCAAATCTATCCTGGTAGCTAGGGTAACCAGATCATTCAGGTGGATGGATAGTCACGACCAGCCAACTCATCTTTAATCCGTTCTGAAAGGCCTTCCCAGAAGACCGCCAGCTGGGCCTCATCGTTCCATGCTAGTTCTGCAGCCAGTGTCCAGAACTGTATTGCATACTGTCCCACGGTCATGGAACCCTGGCATAGACTCAGCAAAGCAGAGGCAGCAGATGAAGTGCGACCTGGCTCCTCAAAAACCATCCGGAGGGTAGCCAGGAACGCCTGCAGACTTGTAGTCTCTGGACCGCCACGTTTCCAGATAGGATTTGCCCATGCCAAGGCCTCACCGGATAGCAGGGACACAGGACACAATGAAAGCAATCTTTGCCCGTTCAGATGAAAACATGTGTCCATGCAGCTCAAAGTGTATGAGGCACTGGTTAAGGAAGCCTCTACAGGACTTGAAATCCCCGTCATAACGAGGCGGCAGCGGCAGATGAATTCCGGAAGCACTCTGCACTGGGATCGCAGGCACGAAAGCTGGAGGAGTTGCTGTGACTTGTGGTGCTGTTGTAACTGGAGGAGAAATGGCGTCTAGGCGGGAAGAAATGTTTTGCATGAACTGCATTAAGACGTCCTGGCGCTCGCTTTGACGTCTCATCTCACTTATTAGATCCGATACAGCAGACTTGGAGTGACCAGCGGGATCCATGGCCTGAGCGTACTGTCAAGTTCAGTGGATGTGGATCCACTGTGTCACAAGAATATCTTCATCGGAGGGCGTTGTCTAAGTGTACCTCCCGTTCTTCACAGTACCCCTGATGGTGGGAATAGACTTTCCCGGGCAGGTACACCAGGTCGCTACCTCTCGAGGTGAGACAGTACTCGTGACAGCCGGCCCAGACGGACCAGGTACTAAGGTGCAAGACACCAGAGAGACTGATACGCAGGACCAACACACACCGGAGAGAGAGACGCTGAGTAGAAGACTGCAGGCGGGAACACACTGTGAGCACACAGGGGCGGGTCAGCCAGGTACCAGGAACAGGAGACAGGTGCTGGATAAGTAGTATGCACACTACAGCAGGGCTAAGGCAGAGTTCACACTTGTGCGGATCTGGGAAACCGCAGGAACTGGAAACACGGACAGGAAACTGCAGGAAGCTATACAGGAACCTTTGCAAGTCAGGGATGACTTATAGACGCTCAGGCAAGGAGTGAATGTCCAAAAAGGCTTATATAGTTTTAGACAGGAGGAAGGGGGAGGAACCAATTAAGGAGCTAGCCTAATAAAATGCAGCACCTGGAGACCAGTGCAACAGAAGCAGACAAAGAGGACAGGACTCCATGCCACACCAAGCAGCCAAACATCGCGGCAGCAAAGAGCGAGGACGCTGGCCACAACGGTAAGTACGTGTGCGCTGCCCGGGACCCCCAGATGGCGTTACAGTTCTCACCTGTCGCACGACGAACAGACTTTGTGAGACTTTGACTCCACCACCTGTGCTTTTTGGCACAATAGCATATTTTTATTAATGCACCTAAGCACTGGTTTTCAGGCTGTAGTTACTGACTACAAGGCAGCGTTTAACACGATGGACGTGCTTTGTCTTCTTTAGTTGCCCCAGAGCAGCATGGATCTGATGAAATGTTTGGAATCTTTCCCATTTGGGACACACTCTGATAAATTTGTCCTTCTGTTTTGCAGTTACTTTAAATTGTCCCTGTTGTGGTCGCTATGTGGATGTACTCTCTTTTTTCTTACATACTGTATCTCTTGAGGGTACACCCCAGGTAAGCAATATCCTGCAGATTGCGCCCTGCATTTCTCAAAGTGACTAAGTGGCAAATCACTTTTCAATTAATAACTGCTTCCAGAGAGCCATTTATGCGACCACTTTATACATAGTTCCAAGTTTATAGAATACAAGGTGAGCACTGGAGTTTTTTTTCACTCTGTACAGTAGTGATTTACTGTAGAAACCTGTGGGGGCATTATTACTGAGCACAATATGGGGGGCTCTACTACTAATGGGGTCCCTCTTGGGAAGCATTATTGCTATTGGGGTACTTTAGAGGGCACTATTATCATTGAGGGCAGTCTGGGAGCACTATTACTATGTATCTGTATGTCACTATTATTTCTGCAGTATAGTATTTTGGGGGCTTTGGGGAGCATGGCTGGCACAGTGTTTGTGGTAGCAGCAGGTTAACATTGTTGGGACACAAGGAAGGGAAGGATGGTATAAAAGTGAGGAACCAGAGATGTTTATGTGGTAATCTCTGCAGATATGGGAAGCGGCTGAAAGAAATCGACATGGCGGTCTGGGATGAATAAAGAAGATGAGGAAAGAGAATATCTACATTAGAGAATATATCATTGGGTGTAAGAGGTATTAGAGGTAGTACTGCATTCTCTAGTATGTTTTGTAGCTCTGTTTGTAATGTTTTCTAAATATGTGTCTAACACTAGGCTTATGAGGGATATTGGTTGGATTGAGAATTTTGCATGGGGCGGAAGCCATTTCAGTTTTCACCCCTAAATATACTGTGTAGTCCAAACACATTTTACTGCAGAAATTGCATTGTTATACCGGTGTTAGTGAATGCCTTCTATTACTGCAATATATTATATAGTTCAAACACATTTTACTGCAACAAATGCATTATTACTAAAGCAAATTGTCAATATCAGTGTGCAATGTGTTTGTAGAAGGGGAGGGACATTTAATTGTGCCTGTTTTTAAATTATAGAAAAACATGTGCAATTTTGCTGGAATCATTTAATAATCAGTGTGCCAATCCTGTGAAAAAATTACATCATATAGAACATACAATTCTTATTCTAACAAAGAAGATCTCCACATTCATTGCTCTGCTAGATTTGTATCAAGCTGACAGCTCAAGGGGAGTGTCTTTTCTGCTAGAGCTATCTAGAGCTATCTCCCTATCACAGCTCAGGATTTGGAGAGAGCCGGACAAAGAAATAATAAAAAGAACAAACAGCAGGTGGCGCTATACAGATACATTATATAAATACATAAATTTTTAATTACATGCAATTACAAAAGTATTCAGATCCAGGCGCTGATTTGAAAACTGTAGAGTCATAGTAATTTACTGTATAATACAGTCAGTTTGTATCTGATCGTGGGGCTATTGCACTGTGCTCACATGATGATGGGAGTACACTGCAAAAGCCCCATGATCTAATAGAGACTGGCTGTATCATAAATTACTATGATACATCCAGTTCAGATCAGGGGAGCCACGGTCAGCCTGTGAGATGTGGCCGATGCATGGACTGTGCTTCCTGGCCCGATCACGGTCGTGTGCATGAGCCCTAAGGGTTCTCATGAATTTGGACTGCCTTCAATGATCCAGACTCAAGAATGAGATATAATAAGGCTCCATTCACACGTCCTGTTTTTCTTTCCTGATTCGATCCTGATCCTGATCTGGATCCATTCATTTCAATGGGTCCTGAAAAAGAAAAAAAATCAGGATCGAATCAGGAAAGAAAAACAGGACGTGTGAATGGAGCCTAAGAATGAGTTGCTCTTTCTCTGGCAGAGTCATCTAAGTATTACACTGTCATGCAGTAAAGTGTGGCCTGCTGTACGGTTTCAGGAGCCAGACTCCTTGGTTTGCAATTTTTTTTTTTTTACAAATTCAAATTCTGAATATTTTTTCAGGCTACCCAGACTCATAACTGTCTTCTTATTGACCATCTGTCCTAAATATTCCCTTCTCTGCCTGGAAAAACTTATAATCACCACACAGAGCATACGATATAGATCACATATTTTTCTTGTTTGTTCTACTGTGTTATCATTACTTTGCCGAGTGATGAGGTTTAAATCACTTTTGCAGGTCAAATGCATTCAGAAATTCTGAAAATTCTAGATGCTTCACAAACGTTTTTTTTAGCATCCCCACCATTAATGATTTAACATTTGTAAAACGGTGATATTACCACAAGCTTTTACTTCTCAGACAATGGGCGATATTTAAAGCAAAAGAACTGCTGAACATGTTGGAAATTTAAGGTAATTGCAAATTATAACTAAAATCAATATGTAACAAATGGCAATGCTTTTGTAATTTATTGCAGCCATGTGGGTTGCAGAACGGGAAAAATCAATGGTAATTACTAGGAGGTTTAAGGAAGAGCACCAATGAAAAGTATTTATTCATGATTCATTATTTATTACACTTTCTACTTCTTAACAACAATCCACATTTTTCAATTTTGCAGTGGACACCCTATGGGATTTTGCAGGGTTTTGGTGGTTGTATTGTGGGAATTGTTTTTGTAAATGGCAAAGTCCTGATTAACTGTCCTATATGCTACAGGCATGTTGTTAGAGCTGTAATATGAAAGATCTGGGCTTCAGAAGCATTGCTATCAGGGCACAGCGCTATAGAGGCAGTCTAAGTGGCTGTTATGGTGTCCTTGAAACGAGGCAGGGGAACCCTTATTGGTCCAATCCCCTTTGATACTGGGTGCCAAGAATTTGTACAGCTAGTACTACAGCAGATGAACTGCAAAACCTACCACTATAGGATGGTCTCATTTTTATCACCTCTTAAATATGTTTTCTGAGTGTTTTATACTGATGACTATCCTCAGGATAGGTCATAAGTATCTGATCAGCGTGGCTCCATCACCCGGGATCCCCACCAATCAGTTGTTTGAGCAGGCCATGGCGCTCTGGTGAGCATAGCAGGCTTCTCACAGGTTACCAAGCACAGCGCCATCCATTGGATAGAGGCTATGTTTGGTATCACAGCTCACCCCTCTTCACTTCAATGGGACTAAGTTGCACCTAGGTAACGTGACCTATGCACTTTACATCAATAGCCTAGGGTAAGCTGCAAGTAGGCCACAGCGTTCACTGGGGTGCTGTGGCCTCCTTAAAGGGAATGTGTCATCAGAAAATGACCTATTATTTTCAATTTTTCATATCAATATCTATATTTAAACAAACACCATAAAATCCTGCAGTTTTCACACTGGCCACTGAACCTAATAATAGGCACCTCTTCTTGGTCTGTACAGATCACTTTACTGCAGTTATCTGCTTATCTGTCATTCTAATCCTGCCTGTAATTATATCACCTCTGTGTATAGATAAGACAAGATCCACCATTCACAATAGGTGATTGTCAAATCTTATCTATTCTTTCCTTGTACAATGACCTCTGCACAAGGCACAGATCATACCTAGAAAACTCTCCATAGAAGTCAGTGAGGTCCCCTCCTGATAATGGTGTCTATGATCCATGTGGCTGCCATAAAGTAATTTTCTTAATGTTTTCTAAATGCTGTTAAGATGGCCACCCCAATAATCATGTTCAGAAAATAGAATTTAAAACAAAAGAGATTAGAGAACAAAACAGATTAGAAAACATGTTATGTGTTGCTATCTGATTTTAACTGACAGATAAAATTTTTGATGACATATGTCCTTTAACCCCTTGACGACATATGGTGTACTAGTCTGTCACAGCGGGAAATGACTTCCTGCAAATTGACATACTTGTATGTCGTGATGATCAGGAGGCCACTGGAGCTGTGTGCGCCCAATCAGTGCAGGGGCCCAGCTGTGACTGAAAAGGTTAGATGGAGTAACCCCTTATATGCCACCATCAACTCTGACTGCAGCATATAAGGATCAGAGGAGGAGGTTCCCTCTGCCTCTCCATCGATGCCATGTCCCTGTACTGGGACAAAAATAAAAAGTGATAAGAACAAATGTTTTATAAAAAAATAAATAAATAAAAGTTTACAGTAAAAAAAAACCCTTTCCATTCATCAAGCGATGTTTAATAATAAAAAAAAATAATGAAAATAGACATATTAGATATCCCAGCATTCTTTAACGAGTGGCTCAATAAAAATATCATATGATCAACCCCCTCATATCCCCCTCAGGGGAACGCCGAAAATAAAATAAAATGAAATGAAAAATGTTCCAAAACAGCCATTTTTTGGTCACCTTTTCCCAAAAAGTGTAATATTGTACGTATGTACTGTGGCAGTGGAGCTGCCAGAGGGCCATATGAGGGTCATTAAAAGGGTATATCTCACCCATAGAAAGGCTGGTAATGAGCTAATTATCAGCCAGCTGAGGAGCTCAGGTAAAGGTGGGCTGGCCTCCTCAATCAGGGCTCCCCATCTGGGGAAGGAGTGGATTGCGCCAAGGCCTGTGGGAGCTGGGACCCTCTAACCATGTGTAGGGTAAGCACTGTGTGTTTTGGGGAGCTGGTTGGTAGACCCAGATCCCGATAGAGAGGAACAAATATTGTGTAGTCAGTGGCAAGATGGATGAGGATTTGTTTTTATGATTTGCTTGGATTGCTGTAAAAGTGACAAATAAAGCTGGTCGGGCCAGTTTGCATCAGATCTGCAGTGTTGGAGTGGCTTCTTGAGGTGTAACAACCGTCTAAGGTGAGAAGACGACGATCCTGGAGAGCTAAGTGACCCCAAGTTGTCATAGTACCCAAAAACAGTACCAATAAAAATGTGTACTCTTCCTGCAAAAAACGAGCTACTACACAAGATGATCGGCAGTAGAGATGAACGAATCATTCAAAATTTTAGTCGCCGAACATTAGCTGAACTTTTCATAAGATTCGTATATTCGACGAATATATTCGTTGAATCTGCATACAAAATATAGGTTATTATGTGGCGTTTAGCGAACATTCGCGCACTAATAACGAATGTTCAGTTTTAAAAGGTACACAACTTCTTTGAACACGTACGCATGAGCGTACAAATTGCGTACGAACATGATGTGCTTTGCTGGGGAGGAATGGTGGAGCAGGAGGAACGCTCTGAGTCTGACCCCTGGCTTCTTATGGATACTGTATCAGCAGAAGACAGCAGATCATCCGGCTGAGACTGAGATGAGTCTGCCATCCACTCCACTATGTCACCCACTTTCTCCTCCACTACAATTTTGCGCCTTGGTGGGTTAGCCCAGTGGAACAACGGCCAAGTATTGCGAATACTACAAGTAGATGCTCTGGCTACAGGTCCTTTGGCATTTCTGCCCTGTGCCACCTTCTCTTTTTTTTTAGAGCTCGAGGTCTGGCTTGAACTGGACCTCTTTTTCACTTCACTCTGTGGCTGGTCACCTGCAGCTGGTCTTTGTTTTTGTCCCTGTCTCTCTCCCTATCTCTCTCCCTGTCTCTCTCCCTGCCCTATTAATTACTAGCCCTGCACTGGCCCTGCACTTGCCCTGCAGTATCCCTGATGTGTAGTATGAATTCCCTGAACAATTACACCCCAGTTTCAACAACACAGGTCTCAGAGTCTCAGAACTTCACACACAGTGCTTCTGCTCGTCTCAGCAGTCGCAGCAGAAGTGATGCATCACTGGCTTACTGAGCCTGAGCCAATCAGAGCAAGCCCTGCCCACTAGGTCAGGTGACCGCTTTCTTCCCGGGCTTTTGCACACAAATAACGAACTAACAGTAAAAGTTTGCTAATTACTTGAATTTGTACGCAACAGCGTATAGAGTAACTTATACATAGCATTAGCGTACAATTTATCGGACAAGTACATAGTGAATGCGTAGAAAGCCTTAGGAACATTTTCGAATCTTAACGAAGCGAATCACCTAATATTCGGATCCGCTTCGCAGCTGAAAATGTCCAAGATTCGATACGAATCGACGAATAGATTAGCTCATCTCTAATCGGCAAAAAAATAAAAAATATATATGGCTTTCAGAAAATGGAGACACAAAGACATGATTTCTTTTCAATAATGCTTTATTATGTAAAACTGAAACAAAAAATAAAAATACACATATTTGTTATTGTCACATCCATTATCTATATAGATAGACTGGAGGCTTGGGCAGAGAAGTGGCAGGTGAGAGTTAACACTGACAAAGAAAGATTAGTAAAATTAGGGTTATTTACTTTAGAAAAAAGACGACTGAGGGGAGATCTAAAAACTATGTATAAATATATCAGGGGTCAGTACAGAGATCCCCCTCCATCATCTATTTATCCCCAGGACGAGGGGACATCCTCTGCGTATGGATGAAAGAAGGTTTGTACACAAACATAGAAGAGAATTCTTTACGGTAAGAGCAGTGAGACTATGGAACTCTCTGCCTGAGGAGGTGGTGATGGTAAGTTCACTAAAAGAGTTCAAGAGGGGCCTGGATGTATTTCTGGAGGGTAATAATATTACAGGTTATAGTTACTAGAGAGGGGTCGTTGATCCAGGGAGTTATTCTGATTGCCTGATTGGAGACGGTAAGGAATTTTTTCCCCTAAAATGGGGAAAATTGGCTTCTGCCTCACAGGGGTTTTTTGCCTTCCTGTGGATCAACTTGTAGGATAACAGGCCGAACTGGATGGACAGATGTTTTTTTTGGCCTTATAAGCTATGTTACTATGTATAACAACAACACATGATCCATGCTGTCAGGTGAACCTTGTAAAAAAAAAACATTAAGAACTGTGCCAGAACAGCCATTTTTGGTTACCTTGTCTATCAAAAAGTGTATTAAGAGACCAAAAAACATATTACCGCAAAATAGTACCAATAGAACTGTCACCTTATCCTGTAGTTTCCAAAATGGGGTTACGTTTGGGGGGTTTCGACTGAAAGGGTGCATCAGGGGGTCTTCAAATGTGGCCTGGCAACTTACAATTATGCCCTCCAAAAACCATATGGTGCTCTTTCCCTTCGGAGCCCTGCGTTGTGCCCATACAGCAGTTTATGACCACATATGGGGTGTTTCTGTAAACCGCAGAATCAGAGTAATAAATATTGAGTTTTGTTTGGCTGTTAACCTTTGCTGTGTTACAGGAAAAATGGATTAAAATTAAAAATCTGCAAAACAAAAGGGAAATTTTGAATTTTCACCTCCATTTTCCTTTCATTCTAATGAAACAACTAAAGGATTAACAAAGTTTGAGAAATCAGTTTTGAATAACTTGAAGGGTGTAGTTTCTAAAATGGGGTAATTTAAGGGAGGTTACTACTACGTAAGACCCCCAAAGTGACTTCATAACTTAACTGGTCCTTAAAAAAGTGGGTTTTGAAAATTTTCTTAAAAATTTTAAGAATTGCTTTTAAAATTCTAAGCTTTCTAACAACCTCAAAAAATAAAATGACATTTACAAAATGATGCTGACGTAAAGTAGACAGTAGGGAATTAAAATTTCTAAAAATTGCTAATTTTTCTAAAATTTCTGTAAATTTTCAATTTTTTTTTTTTTTTTTAACCCCTTCACCCCCAGCGCCGTACATGTACGGCGCTGGGGCGATGCGGGCATATGGCGCCCGCTCGCGGGTGCGGCGGGCGTCATGGCCGGCAAGTCTCTGCTGTTTCTAACAGCAGAGACTTGCCGCTACCTACTACATCGGCGGCGTCTTCCAGGTTGACTAGATGCCGTGATCACACGTGATCACGGCATCTAGTTGCGGCTAAACCCGGAAGCGTTCGCTTCCGGGTGGTGTACAGACACCCCGTGTGGCCAATCGGGGTGTCTGTACACCATATGAAAACTGTAATCCTCGCTGGTGAGGATTACAGTTTTCAAAGTGCAATTCTTATTCTGGCCACTAGATGGCAGGCCAGGATAAGAAATGAGCAATTCATGGCTTTCTGAGTCTATAAAACCCAGAATTGCTCATAAAGAAAAAAAAAAAAAGCCACAATATATAAGCCCATATTTGAGCTTTCTAATAGTAAAAAAAAAATTTAAAAAAAAAGTTAAAAAATATATAAAAAATAAAAAAGATGTAAAAGTTCAAATCACCCCCCTTTCCGTATAATTAAAAAATAAATACCTAAATAACAATAAATATAGACATCATGGGTATCACCGTGACCAAAAACGCCCGTACTTTTAAAATATAAAAAAAAAAATTCCAATACGGCGAATTGTGTGGCGGAAAAAAGTGTCCAAATGGCGATTTGCCGTTTTTTGTCGCTTTTTTTTTCTAAAAAAAATTAAATAAAAAGTGATCAAAAAGTCATACACACCCCAGAATGGTATCAATAAAAACTTCAGATCGTCCCGCAAAAAATGAGCCCCCATACAGCTCTGTACACATAAATACCAAAAAGTTATAGGGGTCAAGATTTGACAAGGAAAAAAAAAAAAAAAAGGGCAACTTTCTAATTATTTTATCACTATGAAAACGCAGGAAAAACTATACATATTAGGTATTGCTGGATTCGTACTGACCAGTAGAATGAAAGTAACAGATCAGTTTTAATGCACATCGAACGCTGTAAATAAGAAACCCGTAGAACTGTAGCGGAATAGCGTTTTCTTTGCAATTTCACCCGGTTTGGAATTTTTTTCCCGCTTCCCACTACACCGTATGCAATATTAAATGGTGGCGTTGGAAAGTACAACTTGTCCCGCAAAAAACAAGCCCTCATACAGCTATGTGAACAGAAAAATAAAAGAGTTATGGCTGTTTGAAGGCAGGGAGCGCAAAACGAAAATGCAGAACCGAAAAAAGCTCCGGGGGTGAAGGGGTCAATAAAATATATTGACTCACAAACACAAACATGAAGTACAATGTGTCCCAAGAAAGCAGTCTCAGAATGGCTTGGATAAGTAAAATCATTCCGGAGTTATTACCACATAAAGTGACACATGTCAGATTAGCAAAAATGTACCTGGGATGAAAAGTAACTTGGTACTGAAGATGTTTAAGGGAATAAAAGTACAAAGGAAGGACTTATTCTTCTCCTTTGTGCTGGGTCCACTTCTGGCTTTGCTTAAAAAACGTCCACAAAAAACAGTGTGACACCACCCTAAGTGTTAGGGTCCATTCACATGTCCTGTTTTTCTTTTAGATCCGATCCGCAAATCATGCAGATAGGATGCGGATCCATTTATTTCAATGGGTCCTGAAAAAATGCGGACAGCACTCCGTATACTGTCTGCATCCGTTGTTCCGTTCCGTTATGCGGATCCGCAAATAAGATAGAGCTTGTCCTACTTTTGTCCGCATATGCGGTCCGTGGTCCCATTATAGTCAATGGGTCCGCAAAACATGCGGATGATATGCGGAATGCATCAATATGTCATCCGCATATCATCCGCAATTGCGTATCCGTTTCCAGGAAATAGAAAGAAATACCCTACCAACATATATTCCTCCTTCCTTTTTTTTGGCAGAAAAACGGAACGGATGCGGATGTACAATTGGTAAAAACGGAAGGTTTTTACGGAAACACGGATCCGCAAAAAACGGACTGAAAATTTGGAAAAGAAAAATACGGACGTGTGAATGGAGCCTCATACCCAGACCTTCTGCACAAAGACCTGTGAGTTGATTGCCTGCAGTAAGTAGACTGTGGCTACATTCCTGTCTACAAAGTGCCTGCAGGACTACATGGAGCTCTATATGGGGTGTTCCTCCATATAGCCTCTATGTACACTACTTTACCACGTGGATGTGACCTTAAATATAGGTTACATTATAAAATACTGTACAAAGTTTTCATCAGAGGCAAGGTAAAATTCATATTTCAGCAAAATACACAGTTTAGCCATGAGGTATGATTAATGCCTTGTTCCTCTTCAGAAATACAGTTTACATACATAATAAGGAACAAGGCGAAACAAATGTTGTCCTACTTTTTATCGGATAACTTTCTGTGTATTACTGCTTACTCGGAAGTTTGTTTTTGAGCTTTTTAGACGGATCATATATTCTGTACAGAAAATTGATTCCAGCTGCAACATCCCAGTTGCTAACTAAGTACAAATACAACTCAAGACATAGGGGATATGTAAGAAGCAGTGGGTTGTAAGAATGTATCAATATATTGTTGAAGGGGCTCTTTTGGTGGGGTAGTCAGATCTAGTTATATAGGGGTCTAGACAGGGAGCTGCTGTGGTCTACCTGTTAAATATTCTATATAAACATAATGTATTTTCATCCATGAGCCTTATTTAAATCACCATTATACCAACACAAGTAAAGCCTCCCATTTTCCGCAGACAGACCTGCCATTATAATAATTTAAAGGGGTTGTCCCACGAAAAGTAGTCTACATTTTTTAAACCAGCCCCTGGATCTGAATACTTTTGTAATTGCATGTAATTAAATATTTAGTATAGCCGGTGAATTATTCACTGAAATCTATGTGTACGGCGCCACCTGCTGTTTGCTCTTTTTCTAATTTCTCTGTCCTGCTCACTAAGATGGAAGCACATGCTCAGTTTCATCCTTCAACTGCCAACAGCTGTAGTAGAAAGGACACATCCCTAAGAAAGTACACGCCCCCTAAGCTTCCAGCTTGAAATAGATCAGAACAATTGGAGCAATTAATAGGTAGATCTCTGGATCCATATGAGGTATAGGCAGGACTGTACTATGGGATAACCCCTTTAAGAAATTATGTAAAGGAGTTATCCCACAAATTCAATATCTACAATAATGTTCACTGTTATTTTAACTATATCAATGAAAAATGCTGCTCTCCAGTGTTAATTTCAACTTTTTTTTCTAGTTTTATTGACATTATCTGGAGGACTTCCGTCTTCCCTTTCTGTGGGTGGGCAGCAGCTCACAGACAATCAAGCACCTACAACTGCCAGCAATATATTTTAGTCAGCTCTTGTAAATCCCTTCCTCCTCTGCATAGAAAATAGTCATTCACATACAGCACCAGAGATACATATGGTATGTAATGCTCCTACAAAATCCTTCTAGAGAGAGATGTGGCTAGATATTTCTATAAATTTAGAAGTAGGGATGAATGAATATAAAGTGTCATTTCACCTGCTTCTCTATGAGATTACTACACCAGAACCAAGGGGAGGGAAAGGGAGCAGGGAAGCCGCAGAGCATATTAGTCCACCACTGAATGAAGGAGGTGAACCAGAAGGATAAACAGCAGGGGGCGCTACCAGAGAGGAAAATTATAATATACTGGAATTGTACGTTAAAAAAAACTACCGTATATATTGTATTGATCGTATTTTACAGTAACACATCATTTGTCCTATTCATTGCATAGCAATGTTTTTCATGGGATAACTCATTTAATAGTTTTTTTTTCCTTGCCTGGAAAACCCTTTAATCATGTTCACCAAAACAATATATTGTGGGAGACCTCACTGGGGTAACGACCAAATATATTTAGTATGGGTCTACTTTAACTGTGGTCCAGTTATTACAGCTTCCAGGAATGTATTAACCGGGCGAAAGATAAGAAAACCTCTGAAGAAAGTCCTTATGGACCGAAACATTCAGTATATGTCACATTTATAAAGCAGTCGTTGATGAATTAACCTTTCTGACTGGATCATGAACTTTGGATGTGAAATTGCATAATAAAACCTATATTCTGAATTGCATATCTTAACCTGAGTGCGGAAAATTATTGCTACATATTAGTGACTGTCGAGTCCTTTGCTGGCACCAGTACCAAGCAGTGTGCAGAACTCCATTCATTTTTTACAGCACTTGCTCCATAGTCACGACTACTACTTGCACCCTTTATCATAAAAATATTTGCAAATCTTCTCTTCATTTCCATGTAGAAGTGTAATGGGGAGCTGGCGGCGCGCTCCCTCCTTGCAGCGCCGCCAGCATCCCGCGGGTGAAAAGGGAGGAGGAGCCAGCTTTGGACGTAGCCTGTGTCCTCATCTCCCTGGCAAGAAGGGGGCGGGGAGGACCCGGCGGCATACGCTTCTTCAGTGTAGCCGGCATTCTCCACCCCCATGGCAACAAGCTAGGGAGGATGTGAGTGCGAACATAGATGAGTCGGCGCTCATCTGTTTAAGTCTTCCTGACAAGGGTCACGTGACGCTGGCCACATCACGTGACCCATCAGCCTGGCCTATTTAACCGGCAACCTGCTGGCCACAGGTTGCCTGTGATTGGTCTTTCTACCTCACTAGCATTTCTCTACATGTGCGACTGTTTATTGATCTCAACTTGTATTTGACTTTGAACTTGTGATACCTCCTTGGATATCTTGGCTCCTGACCTCGGCTTGTACTTGACTTCGATCCTGTAATACTCCCCTGTACTGACACAACCTCCTGGCTCTTGACCTCGGCTTTATCTGGTTACGGATTTTGACTACATTTGGATTTATTTATTTCTCGGTTTCCGACCCGGCCTAGGATATTGATTACATATATGTGTTGTCTGTCTTAGTTTATCATTTTCTCCCTTTGTCACCTCTCCCTGTAAGGCCCAGCACTTACATAAGCTAGGGACCGCCGTCCAGTTGCGAACCGTCAGTTAGGATGGATTGTGCAAGTAGGTAGGGATAGTGGTGTGAGTGGAGCTCAGGGCTGCACTATTCCCTACCTGTTACATGACAAGAAGCCATCAGGAGTACACCCTTCTGGGCTAACAAAGAAATATACTGGTTCTGTCTGGGAGATCTACTGGTAGATCATAATTTGTACTCCACTGGTCATATGATCATTTAAAACTAATTGAAAAAGTCAAAAAAGACTTCATGTCCCCACAAGTGAAATGTGAAGCGTAATTTTTGCTAACTTATCTGACTTATTGGGAAGTTTTTTTTGTTTTTTTTTGTTTTTCATTTCAACACATTAGCTTCATTAGTTTTGTATTTCCACAAGTTCAATCCAAACCATGTTCTCCCTGTCTTTGTAAGTACATTACATCACTAGACACCATTTCATTTCAGTTACATTAACGCAACTACAGTAGAAGCTCTTAAAAGGCAAAAACATTGATTCATAGTATCACCGGCCATAGATATTGCAAGACCTCAACAGTAATTACCAAGTAATGCAATTTAAATGTCTATAAAAGTGTGCTCAGAGCTCTTACTGTGGCCATTCGTGCTTGGTTTTATCCATGTGACTAATTTGTACCATCTATTCAAAAAAATCATTCAGTTTTGGCTTTTACACAACTTTACAGATGAAAGAAGTTACACAGCAATATACACAGTAATAAAGCCTAATCACTATATAACAAAATAGAAAAAAAACTTTTCTTCCTCACCTCATTTTCTTAATAGCTCCTTGTTGTCATTGAAATTGTAGTCTCTGGAAATTCTTTTATTTATTTTTTTTACTTTTCTTTGTTATGGCTAATGGATAGCAAGATAGGAGGTATACATCAGCGCACAGTTTGCATATATACGCATGACTGAAGCAGGAGGTTTTAGAGTGAATGCCTCTATGGGAGATGTAAGCTTCTTGCCCACCTGGAAGATTGCATGAGAGATCTGGAAGAGGAAAATGCAACACTGATAGCGATAGACAATAATGAGAAGAGCATGCTGCTCACTGAGCAAGGAATTAGTGAGGTAGGAAGGGAGGGAGGTGAAATGGGTCAGGACGGAGCAGGTAAGTGCAGTAGTTCGGTTAATGCACTCACAGGAGGAAGAAAGGAGTCCAGAAGAAGAAGGTCATTCCCATTATAATATTTTATAGTGATATTATGAATATAGTGATCAGACTGTATAATCTAGCAGTATATTCCACACTTACGGCAAGACAGAGCAAACAGGAAAGAGGGTGGAGTGTGTCTGTAA
>ONZH01024117.1:0-34717 GCA_900303285.1 Rhinella marina
AGCTCACTCTTATCTAATCCCAGTAATTTTATGCCATAGATTCATCAACCGGCTGTAGATACCTTTATACAAGCAGTTAATCGGATATCGTATCAATGAGAACTGAGATGCGTGGCACTTCTTTTCGGCATCAAAACATGACAACTGCTCAAATACAAGCCCTTTCAGAATTAATTAACAACAAAGTAATTACTATCAAGTCCGCAGACAAGAGTGGGGCGGTAGTAATTATGGACACCATTGAATATGAAGCAGAAATCAGGAGACAACTGGATGATCCACCGGTTTATCAACTTACCTCCATCGACCTCAAATTTGGTATTTAATGAGAACTTCGTACCATTTTACAATCAGCATTATCACATGATATTATTGATCAGGATCTATTTGATTTCCTATAGGTAGAATACCCTAAGACGCCGGTAATATACGTATTGGCAAAAATACATAAATCTATTGATAATCCACCAGGGAGACCTATCATCTCTGGTAGGGAATCAATATTTTCTAATATTGCAATTTTCTTAGATAAGATGTTACAAAATATGTTACTAACACTTGGTCTTTTATCAGAGACACTGGAGATTTTTTGAGTAAATTGTCTTCCGTTGTCATCACAGGTCCGGTGATCCTGGCCTCGTTTGATGTCATTAGCCTCTACACCTCAACAGATCATGAAAGAGGTGTAGAGGCAGTGAGGAGATGCTTGTACAATGAATCCATAACCACTGAATGCAACCAATTTTTGGAGAGCACTTATGTAAATAGTTCTTTATAAGAACTTAAAATTATTTTACATTCAAAAATCAGTTTTTACTCAATTAAGGGGGTACAGCAATGGGGTCCAATGTGGCCCCTACGTATGCCAACATCTACATGGCATTTTTGTAGGAGGATTTCGTCTATGTGTCACACCACTTCAGCAATGGCACTGACTTAGGTTTGGAGAGCTTACACACTTACCTTAAAGGGGTTGTTCAAGTTATATTTATTGATGACCTATCCTCAGGATAGGTCATCAATATTAGATCGGCGGGGGTCCAACACCCGGCACCCCCACCGATCAGTTGCTTGAAGAGGAGGTGCGTGCTGTGCCAGCGCTGCCTCCTCTTCATTGTTTACCTGCTCGCCGAGGTGAGCGGTGAGCATCCCATTCCAGTGGGATGGCTTGCTCCTATACAAGTGTATGGGAATGAGCCATCCCATTGAAATGAATAGGATGCTTAGGTGTAATTACACCTGCTTACCTCTGCGGGTGTCGGACCCCCACCGATCTGATATTGATGACCTATCCTGAGGATAGGTCATCAATAAATATATTGGACAACCCCTTTAATACAATTGATCCCGACATTAAGTTCACGTTAGTTAAATCACAAGAGGTGGTACAATTTTTGGATACCATGGTCCATAGAAGTGATATGGGTTTGGTTAGGCAACAGCATACTGAGATTTGATAGCTGCCACCCACGTCCACGTCCACGATGATCAATTCCTTACCTTTCAGTCAATTTCTTAGAACAGTGAGAATAGTACAAGATGAGAATATCTGGGAAAGAGGCTGGAGGATATGGCCAGTAGATTCTATCAAAGGGGTTACAAAAAAAAAAAAAAAAAAAAACTGGTGGGATACCACAAGGAGAGGATAAAACATATCTGTAGAAATACATTAATGATGGATAGGGTATCCAAAAATAAAACCAGAACTAAACACATTCCCTTTATTTCCACCTTCTCAGAACAGAGCAGGGACATAGTAATAATTATTTGTAAACATTGGCCGATATTGTCCAATAGCGTACAATACATTCCGGAATTCCAAAATCCACCATTAGTGTCATATTGCAGGTTCTCCAATCTTAGGGACAAGTTGGTGAGAGCTGACAGGGAACAATACCCAGAAAAAAAACAGGGTTACATTGGTAGTAGAAGTCAATTGTTTGACTGTGTCAATTGTTTTTTCATGTTGAAGGGGTTTACTAATCCTCATATGGGAGAAATATATAAGATTCAACATTACTTAACCTGTAAGTCTAATTATGTGATCTACGTCCTTATATGTCCTTGCAATCTTTGGTACGTGGGGGAACTACACTAGACCTCAAAATGAGATTGATCCAACATAGATATACAATTCGTAAAAAACTAAAAGATCTACCCGTACCAAAGCATTTCACGGACATGGGGCAAAGACCTGAGTTTTATGGTCATTGATCATATCCCCCCCACTTCGTCGAGGTGGGAATAGAGAAAGGTTGTTAAAACGTAGATTTACAAACTACAGACTTTGAAACCGGGTGGACTTAATGTTGATTTTAATTTGGGAGCAGGTTAATTATGATATGGTTTATCCATCCACTAGTCTGAGGTACCTCTGTGTCAAATCATGTTCTGGCAGGAGATGTGTCATGTGATTTTGTATAATTTTCATTAAGAATGATTTTTCTTTTCATTTTAGGTAACATATTTGATACAAGCAACGTTCTTCAGGAACATTTGGATTTTGATTCTTTCTTTGATTTATGTATTAGTGAGTCGCTTGAGACATTGCTATTGACAGCTGTGGCCCTTTTAAGAGCTATAACAATTGCAATACTGATAATGTGGTGTACCTTGCAATTTGTTCTAAACCATATGTCAGATGCACCACAACCTCCCTAAAATTCAGAATCAGACATTTGTCTGATGCTAAGGTAAACAGCACCTCCAATTTTTCCATGTTAACTAGACTTTTAAAAAAAGGTACATGGGAAAGCGATGTCTCCTCCAGAAGGAAACAAAATGGATGGTTGTACTTGATACGGTGGCTCCACAGGGACTAAATGAAGCTCTCAGTTTCAATTCCTTCCTCTAAGCGTTTTTTAATTATGTGCTGTCTTCATTCAGTATTATAGTAGTCTAATTTTTATATGTTTTTCTCCCTTTTTTCAGTTAGCAGCCTAGTCTATCCTTTTGTAGAGGAGGATGTTGTTTCATGCCCGTGATGGACATTTGGTGAACGTGTGGAAGACGTTTTTTTGATATGAACTGCCGTTGACTAATCATATTTTATATGACAACTCATACTATGGATGAAAAGTAGGAGTAACAAGGAAGATTAACCCCTTCGCGCCCGGAGCTTTTTTCGGTTCTGCATTTTCGTTTTGCGCTCCCTGCCTTCAAACAGCCATAACTCTTTTATTTTTCTGTTCACATAGCTGTATGAGGGCTTGTTTTTTGCGGGACAAGTTGTACTTTCCAACGCCACCATTTAATATTGCATACGGTGTAGTGGGAAGCGGGAAAAAAATTCCAAACCGGGTGAAATTGCAAAGAAAACGCTATTCCGCTACAGTTCTACGGGTTTCTTATTTACAGCGTTCGATGTGCATTAAAACTGATACGTTACTTTCATTCTACTGGTCAGTACGAATCCGGCAATACCTAATATGTATAGTTTTTCCTGCGTTTTCATAGTGATAAAATAATTAGAAAGTTGCCCTTTTTTTTTTTTTTTTTTTCCTTGTCAAATCTTGACCCCTATAACTTTTTGATATTTATGTGTACAGAGCTGTATGGGGGCTCATTTTTTGCGGGACGATCTGAAGTTTTTATTGATACCATTCTGGGGTGTGTATGACTTTTTGATCACTTTTTATTTAATTTTTTTAGAAAAAAAAAGCGACAAAAAACGGCAAATCGCCATTTGGACGCTTTTTTCCGCCACACAATTCGCCGTATTGGAATTTTTTTTTATATTTTAAAAGTACGGGCGTTTTCAGTCACGGTGATACCCATGATGTCTATATTTATTGTTATTTAGGTATTTATTTTTTACTTATACGGAAAGGGGGGTGATTTGAACTTTTACATCTTTTTTATTTTTTATATATTTTTTAACATTTTTTTTAATTTTTTTTTTTACTATTAGAAAGCTGAAATATGGGCTTATAAATTGTGGCTTTTTTTTTTTTTCTTTATGAGCAATTCTGGGTTTTATAGACTCAGAAATCCATCAATTGCTCATTTCTTATCCTGGCCTGCCATCTAGTGGCCAGAATAAGAATTGCACTTTGAAAACTGTAATCCTCACCAGCGAGGATTACAGTTTTCATATGGTGTACAGACACCCCGATTGGCCACACGGGGTGTCTGTACACCAGCCGGAAGCGAACGCTTCCGGGTTTAGACGCAACTGATCACGGCATCTAGTCACCCCGGAAGACGCCGCCGATGGCGGTAAGTAGCGGCAAGTCTCTGCTGTTAGAAACAGCAGAGACTTGCCGGCCATGACGCCCGCCGCACCCGCGAGCGGGCGCCATGTGCCCGCATCGCCCCAGCGCCGTACATGTACGGCGCTGGTCGCGAAGGGGTTAAAGATATGAATGGAACACATTTGGTTTTACTGAATGCTTATGTGTTTATTATATATTGGGTTTATGTATCGCTTACTAGGTGGTTGGTTATAAACGTTTTATTTTTTGTGATGTTGTTAATAAAAAATATTGAATATTATTCACATATTTTTAGTATGGATTGATTAGTATTATATTTATTGCACTTTGTGGTATTTTGACTTTTTTGTATTATCACTGTCTCTGGCTATGCTTAGCCTCTTATTTGTTGTGTAATTATGATATTTATGAATTATATGCACTGATTGTATGATGCATTTCCAATATTATATTGTGGTCATCTACTTTTATTCCTATTTTTTAACTGCGTCCACCTCTTTATTAATTGGTGGTACTGTTATATTGCTGTAATATTGTGGCATTGTATTGTTATACAACTATGGTATTTGTTGTTATTTATTATTATTGGATTGTCATATAATCATGGTATTTGTTCATGGTATTTATATAGAAAACTAGGGTTGTATCCACACGCTCCCTTTTCTTTATATATTTTTTTGGGCCTGTATTTTTCGATTTTTGTATATGTACTCCTCTTTGGGAGCGATTATATATTCTTTGCTCCTTACCCTGTAGCGCACCATATCTGGCAGGTGGAACGCATAGTTTGGGATGCGCTGCGTCTCACGCTGCGCTGGGCCGCCGGATGTTTCCTTGGTGGGCGGGCTGGAACGCATGGCGTGCGTTCCACCCCTCCCCCTGATGAGCATCGGCGGCGATGTGATTCGCATCATCGAACTGTATGCGTTATATAGTACACCTGCTTCATATTATAATTTGGGGTGCTAGTGTATAGGTATATAAGGATAGACTTCATGAGATCTCATATCCTCCTGACGAAGCTTTAGAAGCGAAACGCGCGTCGAGTGTGAGGGTGTTTTTTCTTGACACTGGCTATCTTTCCCCTGATCATGTCCATGGGTGAGTCATAATGGTGATATGATTTATGTTGTTATATGCTATGTGGGATGGTGATTATATTCCCTCCACTATTATTATGCAACTCATTGAGGTTAATGATTGTTGGTGCATACCTCTCTGTTACCGTGGTCTATGTATAACATCTTTTTGGGGGATTTGATTGCCAGGAGTCCAGGTTCTGGCTCAGCCCCATTACTTTGGTCTGTTGTTTTTTGCCCCATCTTTGCATTTATTATGTATTACTATATATTGTATCATGTAAATTAATAAATTTTGGATACTTTTATATATATTTTGCTATTTGATGGTAAACAAGTCTGGCATTTTCTATCCAAAACATGTTCTTCTTTAAACATCACAGTAGCTGTGGAAAATTACCAGCTTCTCATTATTAGCTAGAAAGTCCCAAAAGTCTCTGCATTCATTAACCCTTTCCACAGTGTCATGCATATACAGTGCACATTAACAGGATAGACAGAATATCAAAACATGCATATAAAATGCAGTTACACAGTATTAAACAGTATGTAAGTACAAGCAGTGGCGTACCTAGGGTATTTGGCACACGGGGCGGGTAAACCCTCCCCCCCGCCGGGTGAAAATTCAAGGCAGCAAGCCTAACTGTAAAAATGTAATGGAATGATTTAGTGGCTCACCACCTTAAAGAAATGAAGGATGAGGTGCACTAGCCTACGGCTCACGCTCTTGCCGTATGTTCATAAAAGGTTATAATGATAAGTAGGTTAGGTAGGCACACATACAGAGATAACGAAATGTAAATGTTCTTTATTTATGATAAATACTGAAAAATGGTTGTCACGAATATATACTTATTTTAAAAAATAATTAAGAATTAAATCAAATCATGTAAATACGTACATACATTACAATTAAATATCCTATGGTACCATTGTAAAAATAAAAAAATTGAAACAAAAATGTAAGATGTGTATAAAATATATATAAAAAAATAAAAAAACAATTTTTTTTGCACCGAAAGTCCTTTAGGTGCGTTCTTATACGTTGCTGGTGAATAATATATACGCTGTCGACAAATACAGACGTAGCTGTTCATGAATAGAAGGACTATCTAAACCAAGTGATCGATTTCACCAAAGGATTCGCGCCTAAAGGACTTTCGGTGCAAGAAAATTTTTTTTTTAATTTTTTATATATATTTTATACACGTCTTACATTTTTGTTTCCATTTTTTTATTTAGAATCTTTTTCACTTTTATTTTTGATTTTTACAATGGTACCATAGGATATTTAATTGTAATATATGTACGTATTTACATGATTTAATTCTTAATTCTTTTTTAAAATAAGTATATATTCGTGACAACCATTTTTCAGTATTTATCATAAATAAAGAACTTACTAACTGTAAAAATACCTCTCTAGTCTGCTTAGAATAAAGAGGATTGTTCAGTAGTTAAAAATAAAATATGGCATATGGAAAAGAAAATTTCAACAATTTTCAGCTGTTACATCTCTGCCATTGAATGCTTTGTTTATATGGCTGCAGTGATGATGCCTGTGACACGCTGGACTTTCTGGCATCATTGCTGCTGCCACGTAAACAAAGACTGACAGGCATGTAATAGGCAAGTGTGCACATCTGTCATAGTGCTGGTGATGTGCACACTGATGTGCAGGTGTATGGCATGTGTACACTGCAGCCAGTTCTCAGCATTAGGACTGGCAAGTCCTTGCTGAAGAAATAGGTGACACATATTTGGATGGACATTACATTCACCAATACCAAACGTACAAGATGATACAGCACCACATACTTCTTAAATCCAGTGAAGTCTCCCTGATGTAGATCTTCTCTTTTCTCATCTTCTCTATTTGGCCCACACCGCCATGACACTTCTTTCAGCCCCCTCTTCTCTCTGTAGAGTTTGCCACAAAGGCATCTTAGATTACCCACTTTTAGCCATCTAGGTAGGACCCCATAGAGTTACAGTGCTCCCCAAAGTCCCACAGATACTAATAATTCTCTCCCAGAGTCCCCTCATTGGTAATAGTGCCCCAATAGTGATAATGCTCCACAAGTAGCCCTTTTAGCAGTAGTGCCCTCCATATTGTACTAATAATAGTAACACCCCCAATAGTACCCCTGGTAGTAGTAATAATTCCCCATAATAGAAACCATTTTTCCCATAGTGTCTCCAGTAGTGCTCCCAGAAATAATAAGGACCCGCTGTAATGGTCCTCAAATCAGCCTATTGTGCCCCCATCAGACCTCAGATCAGCCCACTGTGCCCCCATCAGACCTCAGATCAGCCCATTGTGCCCCCATCAGACCTCAGATCAGCCCATTGTGCCCCCATCAGACCTCAGATCAGCCCACTGTGCCCCCATCAGACCTCAGATCAGCCAACTGTGCCCCCATCAGACCTCAGATCAGCTTATTGTGCCCCCATCAGACCTCAGATCAGCCCATTGTGCCCCCATCAGACCTCAGATCAGCCCACTGTGCCCCCATCAGACCTCGGATCAGCTTATTGTGCCCCCATCAGACCTCAGATCAGCCCACTGTGCCCCCATCAGACCTCAGATCAGCTTATTGTGCCATCAGACCTCAGATCAGCTTATTATGCCCCCATCAGACCTCAGATCATCCCACTGTGACCCCATCAAACCTCAGATCAGCCCATTGTGCTCCCATCAGACCTCAGATCAGCCCACAGTGCCCCCTTCAGACCTCAGATCAGCCCACCCTGCCCCCATCAGAATAAAATAAAAAACGTACCTCTCCTGCGCTGCAGCTCCGCTCCGGCGCTCCTATGTCTTCTCTGCCCGCACTGCACTGTCACCTAACTGCGTGCAGCATCAGGTCAGAGCGGAGGAGCTGAGCGGTGAGTGACAGGACCCAGCTCCTGCGCTCCAGCAATGAGCGCTTCCATCTGTATTGATGAAAGCGCTTGTTGCTTCTGGCACCCCCCTGAGAGCTGGCACCCGGGGCGGACCCCCCCCCCCCTTAGTATGCCACTGAGTACAAGTTAACCATTTAAAGTGAAATAAAGTA
The DNA here is from genome assembly GCA_900303285.1 of Rhinella marina. Lineage (NCBI taxonomy): Eukaryota > Metazoa > Chordata > Amphibia > Anura > Bufonidae > Rhinella > Rhinella marina. The sequence continues at coordinate 8,353 of ONZH01024117.1, forward strand.
AGTTGTTGATGACTTCAAAGTATCCCTGCTCCAGGGCACTGCAAGTACATTTTTTTTTTTTTTTTTTACCTTAAAGGGGTTATCCCACGAATAATGTAAAAAATGAAAATCAGACATCATATAGTACATGACAACCTCTTTTTAACAAAGCTAGAACCAACTCTGTACCTCACATGGATCCAGAGATCTCCACATTCATTGCTCTGCTAGATTTGTATCAAGCTGACAGCTCAAGGGGAGTGTCTTTTCTGCTGCAGCTAAGGAGGCGTGTCTCAGCTGTGCCTATCACAGCTCAGGAGGCAGTTAAAAGTTGAAACTGAGCATGTGCGGCCTGCTCAGTGAATAGGTCAAAGAAATAAGAAATTAAGTGGTCCTATACAGATACATTTTATTGAATAACTCAGTAGCTATACAGAATTTTTAACTACATGCAATTACAAAAGTATTCAGATCCAGGTGCTGGTTTGAAAACCGTAGAATATTTTTCGCGGGACAACCCCTTTAAGGACTAAGACACATTTTGCTAATCTAAAATGTCACTTTATGTGGTATTAACTTTAGAATACTTTTACTCATCCAAACGATTCTGAGATTGTTTACTTGTGACATATTGTACTTCATGTTAGTAAGTTTGAGTCAATATGTTTCACTGTTTTTATTTAAAAAAAATTATACAATTCCAGAAAAATCTGCTATTCTCTATTTGAATTTCTCTTTTTAAGACGATAGTGATACCTCATAAAATAGTTATTGATTAATATTCACCATACTGTATGTCTACTTTTTGTTGCCATTAGAGATGAGCTAATGAGACAAGATTTGTTTCTGGTCCGCTTCGCTGAATTTTTCAAAAAGTTGGTCCAATTTGGTATATAACCCCCTCTATTCTGAGGCAAAATAGGGACCATGTCATAAAGGCCTTACAGCTGCTACATAGACAGCATATGTTGTGCGTCTCCTTCCTTCTGACAGATCAGAAGAAGGGTCAAATAAATGATGGAGTGGGGAGGGCGGGGACAGCATGAGAAGTCCACAAAGTGGCCCAGTGACAGTGCTGAGGTGGCAGCAGCATGAGGAGACCACAAAGTGGCCCAGTGACATAGTGTTGAGGTGGCAGCAGTATGAGGAGACCACAGAGTGGCCCAGTGACATGGTGGGGAGGTGTCAGCAGCATGAGGAGACCACAGAGTGGTAAGGTGTCAGCAGCATGAGGAGACCACAGAGTGGTGATGTGGCAATAGCATGAGGAGACCACAGAGTGGTGAAGTGGCAGCAGCATGAGGAGACCACAGAGTGGTGAAGTGACATAGTGTTGAGGTGGCAGCAGCAGGAGGAGATAACAAAGTGGCCCAATGACATAGTAGTGAGGTGGCAGCAACACGAGGAGACAACAGAGTGGCCCAATGACAGAGTGTTGAGGTAGCAGAAGCATGAGGAGATCACAGAATGGCCCAATGGCATAGTAGTGAGGTGGCAGCAGCATGAGGAGACCACAGAGTGGTGATGTGGCAGCAGCATGAGGAGACCACAGAGTGGTGATGTGGCAGCAGCATGAGGAGACCACAGAATGGCTCAGTGACATAGTGTTGAGGTGGCAGCAGCAGGAGGAGATAACAAAGTAGCCTAATGACATAGTGGTGATGTGGCAGCAGCATGAGGAGACCACAGAGTGGTGAAGTGGCAGCAGCATGAGGAGACCACAGAGTGGCTCAGTGACATAGTGTTGAGGTGGCAGCAGCAGGAGGAGATAACAGAGTGGCCCAATGACAGAGTGTTGAGGTAGCAGAAACATGAGGAGACCACAGAGTGGCCCAGTGACAGAGTAGGGAGGTGAGGGGCAATACTAGTACCAGCTGAAGATGGTGGCTGGCAGTAGGAGCACCTGGTAGCAGGTGTAGCATTAGGTGGGCGGCAGCATCAGAATAGAAGCTGAAGCAGGTAGCCAGAAGAAACAGGTCTCTTTTGTCAAAGTGTTGATGTGGCACCATGGATGATATAGACTGATGCATCAGGCACTGGTGTTTGAAAATCCTAGCTGATTCTCGCCTAATTCATCTTCACAAAAGGTCAGTTTCTCCACATTTTGGGTGGACAGGCGAGTTCTCCTTGGGGTAACTATTGCCCCCACTGCACTAAACACCCGCTCTGATGCCACACTACTGGCCGGACAGGAAAGCTTGTCCAGGGCAAACTCGTCCAGTGACGTCCACAAATCAAGTTTGGCTGCTAAGTAGTCCAGGGGATCTTCGATGTGGGGTGGCAGAGTGCACTCCAAGTATGTCACAACATGCTGGCTCAGGTTCTGCTCTATGTCTAGCTGCTGATGATGGTGAGTAGTTTCTTCAGTAGGCGGGTGAAGAAAACTGCTCATCAACCACTCCAGACACTCTAGACAGGCACTTTTATCTGAAATATATAGATAATATTATTGATATTTATTGGTATGTAAAATAAATGATAAAAAGTAATAATTAAGATATATATATATATATATATATATATATATATATATATAGAGCCCCAGAACCTGTATCAATATTACATATATAGCAAAAAATACCTTAATTGAAATTAACAAAACATAAAAAATAAATTTGCATAAAAGATAACATCACCATATTGGTTAAAATATGAAAATATATATTTAATTGCCGCTTGCGTATAACTTGATTGTTCCCTTCATTATACTGCCAAGTACAGTTTAAATGTATATTGTACGTATCCACCATATAGCTGATGATCTTAGACTGTCCATGAATAAATTATATTAATTTTTGCACTGTATATAACGCTCCACTTGTCAATATGGTTAGTAATTAGTCCATTTAGTTAATATATGCTGGATCTCTTCTCAATATACGGTAAGTATAAGGTGAGTATTATCTTGTCCTTGCCCGTAGTTACAGCTCCACACGTCAGCGCTGCCGTGCACTTTGGTGGACACTGACAGACTCAAGGACTGGCCCACCTTCTGTTCTACATATGTGTGCAGGGCTGGTGCTGCCTTTTTTGCAAAGAAATAATGGCTTGGGACTCTCGATCTCGGCTCGGCACAAGCCATCGGTTCTCTGAAAGGTGCAGAGTCCACCACTTGGAAAGGGAGGGACTGCAGCACCAGCAAGTTGGCCAGGAGCATGTTCAGTGCAGTGGATGAGTGCACGCATACTGTTGTCTCTTGGCAATCGCTTCGGTGATCGATTGCTGATGGAATAACTGACGAGGAGGAGGAGCACAGGCATCAGGACCAGCAGATAATGGGAAGGACAGACAGCCCCCTTCGGCTGAGGTGGTGGAGCCTTGACTGCATGAAATTGTGTGCGTGCCATTGGGTGATGCAGTGGTTGCTGCGGCAGGCTGGACCACCACATCGGAGCCCCGGTTCTCCCAGGCCACTTTATAGTGACGCTGCATATGTTGATGCAGGGCCAAGATTGGAACCCTGGCAACACTTCACCTTCTGCCCACAAATTCAGCAAATGGCTATGTTCACCTCCTCCGGCGTCCTAACAAAAAAAGGCCACACCGCCGACTATGGCATTTCCCCCCACCCAACACTCTGCACTTATTGCCTGCTACTACTGCCTCCGTGAAACCCTCACTAACACTTTCCGGGCTGGTAGGCTCCTGCGAAGTGGGTGGTCTACCCCCAGGCACGTTTGGCTCCTGACCTCCCACTGCTGCCACCCTGCTAACTCACTGCCACGCTGCAACCCTGCTAGCTCAGCCGTCGTCTCACGCACAAGCTGCCACCCTCTTCTCCTGATGAAGTCCCTTCTTAACCCAGCTCCCAAGTGCAATCGGCTACGTCATCATCATCATAATCCGCTACTGTCTGCAGGTCACTGATGTCCCCCTTAATGGTCTCAGGGCCAGGAGCCTGATCGCTCCAACACCTACTTCCATGTGACTCTCATCACTATTTGCCCGCCTACCGGAGGAAGCTGCGGATGTCCCCTCCAGATCTTGGCTGGGCAGTTGCTGCTGACTGTCCTCTAGTAGCTCGTCCTCGCTGAAAAGTGGAGCTGAGCCCACGGCATATAATACTTCTCACGCTGAGGGAACTGAAAATGATGAAGGAAGGTTCAGGACAGTTGGGCCAGGCCAACTAATCATCGTGTCAGAGGACCCCACCGACTCTTGGCTGGGGGTGTCTGATGGTACTTGCGACAAAGTCGAAGACCGAGCAAATCAATCAATCACTGCTGGGTTGCTGGTCAAGACACGGCCGCTATATGATACCGGGAGCTCAGGCCTCTTGCTTCGACTCCTGCTGCCACCCCCCCTTCTTCTGCTGCCTGCAACAAACATTTTGAAGGGCCTGTCACCTGTCTGTCTGATATACTGTATAATAAAAGAATTAAATTAAAATAATACCCCTCAAAAAGGCTGTAGTACAATGTTACTTCACCGCTGAACGGCAATTAAGACATATGATTTTTTTTATGATCAATAAACCCCCCCCCCCCAAAAAAAAATAAAAATTCACCACAGAACGACAATTAAGATGCATTCTTTTTCCCATTTCTACACCCCCCCCCTAAAAAAAAATAACAATCACAATTCACCGCAGAACGGCTAATTGGACATATGTAGATTTCCTTTTTCTACACCACGTAAATGGCTGTAGTACAATGTAACTTCACCACTGAACAGCAATTAAGATTATATATATATATATATATATATATATATATATATATATATATATATATATAAAATCATCCACAGCGCCCTCCCCTTTAACAGTGACCTCCACAGCGGCTGCCCTTTTATTAGTGTCTTCCACAGTACCCCGTCTCGTTAACATTGATTTCCAAAAATAACCCGCCCTTAACAGTGGCCTCTACAGAAATCTGCCCCTTAACACTGACCTCCATAGCAGACCGTCCCTTTAACTGTGACCTCAACAGCAGTCTGCCTCTAGTGTGGCCAGAGGTCTAGTTTTAGGCTGGCTTTCAGACTCCCTGTGTTGCCAGACGGACACAGGGATGTCTTTTTGAACAGCTCACTTTCAGACAGCAGCACTGTTCAGTCTGAGCATGAGCTGCAGGGAGAAAGTCACCCTCCCTCCCACCCCTGATTTTTACCTTCATTTTTTCAATCCGTGATGGCTGCGGAGTAGGAGGGGGTGTGGTCTACCCGGGTAGGGGTGTGGCTTAGTGGTACTGGGGGCGGAGTTTTTAAGTCCTCTGACCTCCAAAGCACTCTGCTTCCTTAATAGTGTCATCCACAGCGATCTGCACCTACAGCAGTGAAGAAAAATGGCTGGGTTGTTATGGAAACCTGATGTGAAACTGTGTGCATGTCGAAAATAAAGGACCTGCAAGATTCTATTGGCTGATAAGGGACATATGACCGCGTGTATGACAGTTGGGATCTGAAGAGAAATACCTGCAGGCTTCCATTGGCTAATTTACGTCATGTGATGTGCCATATTTGAATTTTTTGGGAATATCTCAGGAACTGTAAATCCTAGAGAGCTGAGACCCTGTCTAAAACCTTTCCAGACACCTAATGTACCTGTGTACCAAATTTCATGATTGTAAAGGTGACCGTGTGGATTCCTTTAGAGCACATACATACACACATACACTCAGCTGTATCTCTCTTAATAATATAAAAATGAGTTTCTGTCTGTCTGTCCGTCTGTTCTCTATGCGCGACCAAACTACTGGACCGATTTTCACCAAATTCGGCACACAGGTACATCAGGTGTCCGGGAAGGTTTTAGACCAGGTCTCATCTCTCTAGGACGTACCGTTCCCGAGATATTCCCAAAATATGATCTCCATTAGCCAACATTACAACTGGGAACTTTGGTTTTAAACTCCAACTGCCATTCTCTGCAAAGGCACACACAGGGAGGGAGTTTCCATAACAACCAGGTAATTATCAGCAGCTGAGGATCTCATCCATTTCTATTCACTGACACTGTTAAAGGTATTCCGGTTACCATAAATGTAACTTATGTTTTTTTCTATTACTACAGTTCAGTAGTAATAAAAGAGGTTTTCCTCCACTGCTGCCTATTGCGTGGGCTCATAAATAAGCATGGTATTGACCTTTAATTCAGGCCACCCTAAAAGAAGTACTTAAAACCTCCGCCCCAGGTCTCACTAAGCCACACCCCCAACTCTGTCAGGCCACACCCCCTTTCACTCCGCAGCCAACAGAGATTGAAAAAATAAAGGTAAAAATCAACTTCTGTCAGCTGTAGGGATGGGTGGGAGGTTGACTTTCTTTCTGCAACGACACACAGAAACATTAAATGAAATAGATTAAATACACCCATGTGAAGCGTCTTGCTAATCCACGCCCCCGACTCTGTCAGGTTACGCCCCCTCCCACTCCGCAGCCAATGGGAATTGAAAAAATAAAGGTAAAAATAAACTTCTGTTTGCTGCAGGGGTGGGAAGGTGAATTTCTCTCTGCAACGACACACAAAAATTTTAGATAATATAGACTAATTTCAGACTACAACCGTTCGAAGCATCTTGATAATCCACACCCCCAACTCTGCCAGGCCACGCCCCCTCCCACTCCGCAGGCAACCGGGATTGAAAAAAATCAGCTGCAGGGGTGGGAGGGTGAATTTCTCTCTGCAACGACACAAAAATCGTAGATGAAATTGACTAATTTTAGACTACGACCATTCAGTACTAATAAAAGATGTTTTTTTCCACTGCTACCCATTGCGGGTCCCCATAAATTACCATTTCATCGACCTGTAATTCATGCCACTCTGACCCCCGCCCCAGATCTCGCGAAACCACGCTCCGACTCTGTCAGGCCACGCCCCCTCCCACTCCGCAGCCAACGGGGATTGAAAAAATGAAGGTAAAAATCAACTTCTGTCAGCTGCAGGGATGGGAGGGAGGATGACTTTCTCTCTACAACGACACACAGAAACATTAAATGAAATAGATTAAATATACCCGTGCAAAGCAATGTTTTCTTCCACTGTTACCCATGGCGTGTCCTCATAAATTACCATGGCATCGACCTGTAATTCTGGCCACCATCAAAAGAAGAACTTTAAAACCCCGCCCCAGGTCTTGCAACGTCACGCCCCCGACTCAGTCAGGCCATGACCCCTCCCACTCCGCAGCCAATGGAGATTGAACAATTGAAGGTAAAAATCAACATCTGTCAGCTGCAGGGATGGGAGGGAGAATGACTTTCTCTCTGCAACGACACACAGAAACATTAAATGAAATAGATTAAATGCACCTATGCAAAGCGCTTTGCTAAGCCACGCCCCGACTCTGTAAGGCCACGCCCCCTCCCACTCCGCAGCCAACAGGGATTGAAAAAATAAAGGTAAAAATCAACTTCTGTCAGCTGCAGGGATGGGTGGGAGGTTGACTTTCTTTCTGCAACGACACACAGAAACATTAAATGAAATAGATTAAATACACCCATGTGAAGCGTCTTGCTAATCCACGCCCCCGACTCTGTCAGGTTACGCCCCCTCCCACTCCGCAGCCAACGGGGATTGAAAAAATAAAGGTAAAAATAAAGTTCTGTTTGCTGCAGGGGTGGGAGGGTGAATTCCTCTCTGCAACGACACACAAAAATTTTAGATAAAATAGACTAATTATAGACTACAACTGTTTGAATCGTCTTGCTAAGTCACGCCCCCAACTCTGTCAGACCACGCCCCCTCCCACACTGCAGCCATTCTGCAACGACACACAGAAACATTAAATGAAATAGATTAAATCACCTATGCGAAGCGCTTTGCTAAGCCACACCCCCAACTCTGTCAGGTCATGCTCCCTCCCACTCCGCAGCCAACAGGGATTGAAAGAATGAAGGGAAAAATAAACTTCTGTCAGCTGCAGGGGTGGGAGGGTGAATTTCTCTCTGCAATGACGCACAAAATTTTAGATGAAATAGACTAATTTCAGACTACAACCGTTCGAAGCATCTTGATAATCCACACCCCCAACTCTGCCAGGCCACGCCCCCTCCCACTCCGCAGGAAACGGGGATTGAAAAAAATCAGCTGCAGGGGTGGGAGGGTGAATTTCTCTCTGCAACGACACACAAAAATCGTAGATGAAATTGACTAATTTTAGACTACGACCATTCAGTACTAATAAAAGATGTTTTTTCCACTGCTACCCATTGCGGGTCCCCATAAATTACCATTTCATCGACCTGTAATTCATGCCACTCTGACCCCCGCCCCAGATCTCGCGAAACCACGCTCCGACTCTGTCAGGCCACGCCCCCTCCCACTCCGCAGCCAACGGGGATTGAAAAAATGAAGGTAAAAATCAACTTCTGTCAGCTGCAGGGGTGGGAGGGAAGTTGGATTTCTTTCTGCAACAACATACAGAAACATTAAATGAAATAGATTAAATATACCCGTGCAAAGCAATGTTTTCTTCCACTGTTACCCATGCCGTGTCCTCATAAATTACCATGGCATCGACCTGTAATTCTGGCCACCATCAAAAGAAGGACTTAAAACCCCGCCCCAGGTCTTGCAACGTCAGGCCCCCGACTCAGTCAAGCCATGACCCCTCCCACTCCGCAGCCAATGGAGATTGAACAATTGAAGGTAAAAATCAACATCTGTCAGCTGCAGGGATGGGAGGGAGGATGACTTTCTCTCTGCAACGACACACAGAAACATTAAATGAAATAGATTAAATATACCCACGCAAAGCAATGTTTTCTTCCAATGCTACCCATTGTGTTTCTTCAAATTACCATGGCATTAACCTATAATTCAGGCCACCCTGAAATGAAGGACTTAACCCCCCCCCCCGTGTCCCATTAAACCACACCCCCTCCCACTCCGCAGCCAAAAGGGATTGAAAAAATGAAGGTAAAAATCAATTTCTGTCAGCTGCATTGACTTTCTCTCTGCAACGACACACAGAAACATTAAATGAAATAGATGAAATATACCCGGGTCTTTCTGCTAGTAATATTATAAAAATGAGTTTCTGTCTGTCTGTCTGTCTGTCTGTCTGTTCTCTATGCGCGACCAAACTACTGGACCGATTTTCACCAAATACGGCACACAGGTACATCAGGTGTCCGGGAAGGTTTTAGACCAGGTCTCGTCTCATCCTGAGATATTCCCAAAATATGATCTCCATTAGCCAACATTACAACTGGGAACTTTGGTTTTAAGCTCCAACTGCCATTCTCTGCAAAGGCACACACAGGGAGGGCAGGTTTCCATAACAACCAGGTAATTATCAGCAGCTGAGGATCTCATCCATTTCTATTTACTGACACTGTTAAAAGTATTCCGGTTACCATAAATATAAATTATGTTTTTTTTATTACTACAGTTCAGTAGTAATAAAAGATGTTTTCCTCCACTGCTGCCGATTGCGTGGCCTCATAAATAAGCATGGTATCGACCTTTAATTCAGGCCACCCTAAAAGAAGTACTTAAAACCCCGGCCCCAGGTCTCACTAAGCCACATGCCCCGACTCCGTCAGGCCACACCCCCTTTTCGATCCGCAGCCAACAGAGATTGAAAAGTAAAAAAAAAATAAAATAAAAATAAAAAAATAAAAGTAAAAATCAGCTGCAGGGATGGGTGGGAGGTTGACTTTCTTTCTCCAACAACACACACAAACATTAAATAAAATAGATTAAATCCACCCATGCGAAGCGTCTTGCTAATCCATGCCCCCGACTCTGTCAGGTCACGCCCCCTCCCACTCCGCAGCCAATGGGGATTGAAAAAATGAAGGTAAAAATAAACTTCTGTTTGCTGCAGGGGTGGGAGGGTGAATTTCTCTCTGCAACGACACACAAAAATTTTAAATGAAATAGACTAATTATAGACTACAACCGTTCGAAGCGTCTTGCTAAGACACGCCCCAACTCTGTCAGGCCATGCCCCCTCTCACTCTGCAGCCATTCTGCAATGACACACAGAAACATTAAATGAAATAGATTAAATCACCTATGCGAAGCGCTTTTCTAAGCCACGCCCCCAACTCTGTCAGGTCATGCCCCGTCCCACTTCGCAGCCAACGGGGATTGAAAAAATTAAGGGAAAAATAAACTTCTGTTTGCTGCAGGGGTGGGAGGGTGAATTTCTCTCTGCAATGACACACAAAATTTTAGATGAAATAGACTAATTTCAGACTACAACCGTTCAAAGCATCTTGCTAAGCCACGCCCCCAACACTGTCAGGCCACGCGAGTTTCTCTCTGCAACGACACACAAAAATTGTAGATGAAATAGACTAATTTTAGACTACGACCGTTCAGTACTAATAAGAGATGTTTTTTTCCACTGCTACCCATTGCGGGTCCTCATAAATTACCATGTCATCGACCTGTAATTCATGCCACCCTCAAAAGAAGGACTTAAAACCCCGCCCCAGATCTAGCGAAACCACGCCCCGACTCTGTCAGGCCACGCCCCCTCCCACTCCGCAGCCAACGGGGATTGAAAAAATAAAGGTAAAAATCAACTTCTGTCAGCTGCAGGGGTGGGAGGGAGGTTGGATTTCTTTCTGCAACAACATACAGAAACATTAAATGAAATAGATTAAATATACTCATGCAAAGCAATGTTTTCTTCCTCTGTTACCCATGGCGTGTCCTCATAAATTATCGTGGCATCGACCTGTAATTCTGGCCACCATCAAAAGAAGGACTTAAAACCCCGCCCCAGGTCTTGCTACGTCACGCCCCGACTCGGTCAGGCCACGACCCCTCCCACTCTGCAGCCAATGGAGATTGAACAATTGATGGTAAAAATCAACATCTGTCAGCTGCAGGGATGGGAGGGAGGATGACTTTCTCTCTGCAATGACACACAGAAACATTAAATGAAATAGATGTATTCTTTTTCCTATTTCTACACCCCAAAATAAGAAATATAACAAAGCACATTTCATTGCACAACGGCTAATGGGATGTACGTATATTTCCTTTTAATACACCACATTAATGGCTGTAGTACAATGTAACTTCTCCGCCGAACGGCACTTATACTGTATTCTTTTCTTTTTTTTCCATTAATACACCCCCTAAAAAAGTAAAGCAATGTAAAATCAACGCAGAACGGCTAATAGGACATAAGTATCTTTCCTATTAATACACCCCGTAAATGGCTATATTATACAGAACTTGCACCCCAATCACAAGAAAGGTTTGCTGGAATTATTGATGTTTCATATAGTGCAAACAACCTAAAAGCAATTTGGATCCCCAATTAGTGCAGCAAGGTATAATAGAATCGCTCCTATTACACAGGCTGTACACTCTATTGCACCCTGTTCTCCTTTTATAGTATAGATCAGGGATGTCCAACCTGCGGCCCTCCAGCTGTTGCAAAACTATGTCTTCCAGCATGCCATGAGGGCGCAGTTTGAGCTTCTCTGGTGTAGATAATGCCTCCCTATCCTTTCCCTACACCTTGACTAATCTTTCTCTGAACTTGTAAATCGTTTTTTCAGCACAATAAAGTCTTTCCTAAGTACACTGGAAAATGGCAGAATCCAAAATATACATATACATAGGGCTGTGACATCACAGAGGCTGGCTGCTCATTGGCTGCATGCATCGCATTGTGGGTGATCCCTTGTTCCCAGAGTTCTTTTCTCCATGTCCTAACACGTGCAGCAGCCATTTTAAAAATGTGATTCGTTACCATGAAGTGTGAGGAAATTCGGCTTTGGTGCAAGTTAAATTTTTCCTGAAATTCGGATAGAATTCCACTTCATCAACTTCAATTCGCTCATCTCTATATGTGTTGTTAAGACAAGTGATGATGAATGATAAAGGCAGCAATCCTTGGTTCTTTTCCAGAGGACTCCAATTATCAGGCCCAGATACAGAAAGGTTATAACGCTTCCGATGAATGAACCTACTTATACACAGAATGATGTTACCTCAGTTCATGCCTCTCAGTCCATTCCTCCTCAGTTCATTCACTATAACCATCCTTTAGCCTTCCTTCTTATACCATTTTTACCCACTGACTAACATGTGGAGGACATCTAATTGACTAGTACAAAATGTCAATCCTAATTATCTATTGTCTATTGGCTGTTTTAAATTAAACTGATATTCTGATAGGTTGATTGTCTAATCCTGTTTTAGTGGCGGCAGTTGTATAACGTAAAATGTGGAGGGAAAATTCTTGCCCAGGCACTTCTGTTTGTAGACCTAGATGACATACAATAGTCACCTTTACTGTAAACCGAAGTTACTCTAGACAGAAAATGCTATCCATTGTTCTCACAGCCAGAGAGTCTGCACTGGCCTAGAAAACCCTGAGGCCTACATTTTTGCATTGGATTTAAACAAAAGGATATTTATCTTTCCAATCTCACCTCTAGAAATCTACTAGTTGAAAATAGCTTCTGACTATAACTATGATTATCACCTGATTAAATGTCCCCCAATGTTAGAACCATGTAATGTCCATGTGTCAACATTGTATCTAATACATATATAAACATATGTAATATACAATAGTACGGATAGAGTGGCGGCAGCAGGAGCAGTATAGCATGTAACATACAAGGCTGTCGATGGGTAGTAGTAACAATAGTAGTAGTATTAATTATAGTTGTAGTAGTGATAGTGGTGGCAGATGCTTTGCATTAATGGTGGTGGAAGTAGGGGATTATCTGCAAAGGGCAGCAGCAGCCATATGGTACATGTTAGCAGAAAGGAAGCAGCATGATAGAGGCAGCAGTAACCTTACAGAAGATGGTCAGCAGGGCGCAGCAGTGCCATAATGGCGTTGATGTGAATGTAAGCAGGTCACAACAGTGGCATGAAGAAGGTGGCAGAAGCAGCCTTACAGAACATGATGGTAAGCAGTTCGCAGCAGTGACATGATGGAGATGGCAGAAGTAGCTGTACAGAACATGATGGTTGGTAGGTAGCATTAGTGGCATGGCACAGTCCTCAGCACCATGTCCAACAGCACTGAAAACTGGAGGCTGGGCAAGAAAGAAGAGAAAGTGTGCTGTACCAGTTTGGGCCACTATTCCAGTCTGCCTGCCAAGAACTCCATGGGGTGAGGGAATAGCGTATGTGACAAGATACTGGCCATAGTTTAGGTAGGCTTGAACCTGGGCATTGAGGCAGGAGCTGTCAGCTTGCTGACTGGTCTCTGCCTGTGTGGCACATGGAAACACTGATCCATCAGGTTAAGGATACTGAAATCGCTGCTGCTGTTACTACTGCTGTGGCTTCTGCTGCTCATGGTGATGGGAATGGGGTGAATCTGCAGGGGGCGGAGAGGGGTCTTCCTTTCAGACATGCTGGCATCAGGTGTCTGTGTATGCAGCTTGCCGCAGCTTACGATAAACAGTGTTCCCTGGTAATGATGTAATTTGTCCTTCCTTTCTGCAAGAGAAAAATATTCCCCCAATTTGCCCTGGTAGCAAGGGTCTAGAAGCATGGCTATCAAGTAATCCTCAGACTGCTTAATGTTAATGATACCCCTGTCACTGCATAAGCAAGCAAGACTACAGGTCGCCATTCTGGCCAGTGTGCCCCAGGACCCAGTTCTTTTCACCTCAGTCCCCCACTGAGATGATTGGGTGTCATCATCATCCTCTTTCTCCTGGCTCCTCCTCCTCAAGTGGAGGCTCCTCCTCCTACATGGGAGTTTCTCATTGTGGGTCCCCACAGCTACAGAGGTACCTTTTTGCATGAGCGTCAGCATCTCTTCAAAAATACATAGGAGGGGGCTGAGGGATAACTGCATCATGAATGGCATGAGCCGCCGTTGCCCAACCTGGAAGCAACACATCCTCCTTGCTGAGGCGGTCTGGTGTATGACCAAATTGTTCATGGCTTTCTGCTGCTTGAGTATGTGTGTAGCCACAGGGAGGTGTGTGAGTGAGATGGTAGATATGTTGTCACAGTGTACACGGTGTAGCCGGTGGTTTTACTGACGGTTAGTTGAATCTTCCCTGGGCCAGTGTGCAGTTGTGTGGAGGGTGGACACGACTTCCCTCGGGGCACACTCCGTACGCAGGACTCCAGGATGGTCAGTTGAGGTGCCCTTGGTGTTGATTTTGACAGTGTCGGATGGCTGGGTCATGGTTATTTCGTGACGCCAGTGTCTTTAGGTAGACACACCCTTGTTGACAATAATGAGGAGGCAGTTTTGGGATGAACAGGGAACTTTTACTGAATTCCTGAATCCTCCTTGTTGGTACAGATAATGCACACAGAGATGGTTCACAAAAGGATTGGGATGGTAGGCTTTCCAAGTAGGCTGGATCTCTTACTTGCAATATTTATATATAGTCTCTAGAATGACAGCCAGGCTTTGGTACAATTTGAGCATTGAGTTCACACTCCTGATAGGTAATGTGTGATTCAAATTTAGGGATAATAGTGCACTTTATTATCTGGCAATTTCCTCAGGGGCTGTGGAGCTTCTCCTGGGAACTTGTAAATGATGGAGTCCAAAACAACTGAAATATGGATTACCTCCACCTGGTGTACCACTAGGTCTAGCACTTTGTTCTGGCTGCAGTCTGAATACTGGTTTCACTGGTTTCTGGGTTTTCCAGTGGCATTTGATCAAAATGGAGAGGAGCTGGACTTGCTTCCTTCCCCTGTGGCTTGCTGACACACTCCACTGCACTTCCTTCACCAACTACCAACTTCACCCTCCTCTGTACAGAGGGGTGGTAGCAGAATGGACTAGCTCCATCTAGAGATGAGGAGTATAACCACATTAGCCTAGATGGATAGCCTTACCAAATACACAATATGCAATATGTAAAATGACATTATAGTTTAAAGTGAACCACTGTTAGTGGGACGCTGCATGTGCAATGTTGAATTCCAGCGAGTTGGAACATTGCAGATTTAATTATGTAGATGCCATATACCATTCTGATGCTGCAAGTCCAGAAGGGCATTAAGTGGCTGAAAAGAGGGACAGTTTCCCGGACACTGCCATCACCTTGTGCATGTTATCCCCCAGGTTCAGGCCCCCTGCTCAGCATTTTCTCCAGATGCCATTGTTGCTGCCCCCCACCGCCAATGCCTTGGCTACAGGTCTCACCATTACCACCACCATCAACACAGGAACGCATGAAGTCACCAGCCTCCTCCCGAAGGCAGCCCAAAAGGTAAGGGCTCTCAAACAAGTCATGACCAGGAAGACTCTTGGGCATGGTGGGGTTTTCTTACCACTTCTTAGGAAAAAGGAAGGGGCAGTGAAAGCTGAGATGACTCCACTGAAAGACTTCTTTGGAGATGCAAGGAGAAGGAGCAGGGGAATGCTGTGACCCCCGGCGCCATGGCCTTGTGTCAACACATGCAGCAGCTCCATAAAGTGGTCTGGGAAGACCTTGGCGCTAATGTAGTGGTACAGCCTAATGCAGCAACCACTGCATCCCCCAGTGGCCCAAATTACTTCTCCAGCAGTCAAGGCTCCACCACCTCAGCAGAAAGGAGCGTTTTTTCCTTTCCATCATCTGTTGGTCCTGATGCTCCTCTTCCTTCTCCTCGTCACTCATTTTGCCAGCAATGGATCAACGAGGCGATTGCAAAAAGACTATAGTACGCATTCACTCCCTTTCCATGTGGTGAACTCTGCACCTTCCAGAGAACTGATGGTTTGTGCTGAGCCAAGGTGGAGAGTTCCAAGCCATCATTACTTCTCCACAAAGGCTGTACCAGCCCTGCACACTTATGTTGAACAGAAGGTGGGCCAGTCCTTGAACCTGTCGGTGTGTGCCAGGGGCATAGCTAAAGGCTCATGGGCCCTGGTGCAAGAGTTCAGCTTGGCCCCCCCCCCCTTTCCCTCAGTGCTGGTGAACCTAGCTTTTCTGCCAGCCAAGTCAAAAACTGACCCCCCCCCCCCAATGCCAAATTCTCACCCTAACCTTTTCCCTCCTAACATTACGTATATCACTACAGAACATACAGGGTAAGGCTACATTCACACGTTGTTTTTGCGGCCTCCGATCTGCATATTTTGCGGCTCAAATGCAGACCCATTCACTTCAATGAACACTGTGTGCTGTCCGCATCTGTATGTCCATTCCTATTTTTGTCTGTTTTGCAGACAAGGATAGGCATTGTTACAGTGGATCTGCAAAAAAAAAAAAAGGATGCCATACGGAACATCATCCTTTTTTTGCGGATCCGCAATTTGCAGACTGCAAAACATAATGTTCGTGTGAATGTAGCCTAATACAGCGCCCCATACCTCTTACATCCAGTGACGTCTCCTCGGATGTAGAGCTTCTCTTTCCTCATCTTCTCCTTTCAGACCAGACTCCATTTTTCAGCCATTTCTCATCTCTGCAGTTTGACAGAAAAACATCTTAGTTTACTACTTTTCCATCATCCTCCCGTCTTCTGGACAAATCATCCTACCACCCCCAGTACTGTGCCACTAGTACCACACAGATAGTGCCCTACAATAATTATTGGCACACAGTGTGCTAAAATAACTGCGCCCAGCAAATAGTGTCCCGTAATAGTGTGAACATAACGTGCCCCAGAAATAACTGCGCCCCCAGTGCCCCCATGTGCCAGTAAAAATGCCCCCAGTGCTCCCGTGCCATTAAGAAATGCCCCCAGTGCTAGTAAAAATGCCCCCAGTGCTCCCGTGCCATTAATGCCCCATGTGCCAGTAACAAATGCCCCCAGTGCCAGTAAAAATGCCCCCAGTGCCCCCTTTTGCCGGTAAAAAAGCCCCCAGTGCCCCCATGTGGCAGTAAAAATTTCCCCAGTGCCTGTAATAATGCCCCCAGTGCCAGTAAAAACGCCCCAGTGCCCCCTTTTGCCGGTAAAACTGCCCCCAGTGCCCCCATGTGCCAGTACAAATGGCCCCAGTGCCTGTAATAATGCCCCCAGTGCCAGTAAAAATGCCCCCAGTTCCCCCTTTTGCCAGTAAAAATGCCCCCATGTGCCAGTAAAAATTTCCCCAGTGCCTGTAATAATGCCCCCAGTGCCAGTAAAAATGCCCCAGTGCCCCCTTTTGCCGGTAAAAATGCCCCCAGTGCCAGTAAAAATGCCCCCAGTGCCAGTAATAATGCCCCCAGTGCCCCCTTTTGCCGGTAAAAAATGCCCCCAGTGCCCCCATGTGCCAGTAAAAATTTCCCCAGTGCCTGTAATAATGCCCCCAGTGCCAGTAAAAATGCCCCAGTGCCCCTTTTGCCAGTAAAAATGCCCCCAGTGCCAGTAAAAATGGCCCCAGTGCCTATAATAATGCCCCCAGTGCCAGTAAAAATGATCCAGTGCCCCCTTTTGCCGGTAAAAATGCCCCCATGTGCCCCCAATAGAGCTCCGGTCCAAGACTACAACAATAAAAAAAAATGAACACTTATACTTACCTCCATGGAGCTGGCAGCGATGCGATGCAGGCCTCTTCTGGCCTGTGTCCCGCGCTGTACGGCTCAGGCGGCGCGATGACGTCATCGCGCCGCCTGAGCCGGCCTCTGATAGGCTGCAGGCCTAGTGCCTGCAGCCTATCAGAGGAACGGGCAGGGGAGATGCCTCTCCCTCCCCTGCCCGCAGTACAGGCATCTGTATCGCCGTCCTGAGGACGGCGATACAGATGACTATGGAGATGAGCGCTTCCACAATGGAAGCGCTCATCTCCCTCTGCCCCGCCGCCGCCCGCAACTATGCGCAGGGCCGCGCCGCACCTGCCTAATTGGCGGTGCGGCCCTGCAAGGGGGGCCCTCGGGGCCCCCCTGGCTTAGGGGCCTGGTCGCAACTGCGACCGCTGCGACCCCTATAGCTATGCCACTGGTGTGTGCTAAAGTTCACAGCAGTGCAGATATGTGGAGCTGTAACTATGGTCGAGGACAATATACGTCCTTTATGGCCCACTGGGTAAATGTGGTTCCTATCCAGCCACACCAGCAACTTGGCCGGGTGACGGCACTGCTGCCTCTGTGTTCTCAAGCTGTGAGTCCTGCACCAATGTCCTCCTCTGCCTCCTCATTAGAGATGAGCGAATCAAAGCTGACTAAGTGGAATTCGATCTGAATTTCAGGAATTATTTTATTTGCACCTAATCCGGATTTCCTGACGATTCGTGGTAACTAATCGCTATTTTTTCCCTAAAATGGTGGCTGCACGTGTTAGGACATGGAGCAAGGAACTGTGGGAAGGAGGGATCACCCCAGGGGCGTAGCTATAGGGGGTTCAGAGGTAGCAGTCGCTACCGGGCCCAGAAGCCTGAGGGGGCCCCAAGACCCTTGTGCCGCATAAGAAGACACGAAGACAAACAAAACACTGAGGGAAGGGGGGCCCAAGATGAAGTCTTGCACGAGGGCCCATGAGCCTTTAGCTACGCCACTGGATCACCCACAATGCCATGCATGCAGACAATCAGCAGCCAGCCAGCCCTGTGATGTCACAGCCCTATAAAAAGCCTCAGCCTTCTTGGATTCTGCCATTCTCCAGTGAACTTCGTGCAGGGAGAGACGTTAGCAAGTGCTAGGGAAAGTGGTAGAAAAACTTATCAAACGTATATATTGCTCAATAGAAGTGTAGGGAAAGGATAGGGAGGGAAGTATTGAAGCAGAACAGGGTTCAATAGGGGTGTTTTGAGACAGGGTAATAGGAAAAATCGTATTACACCTTGGTGCAGTGACTGGGGTTCAAAATTGCCATAATACAGCTGCTCATTTCAGGTTTGCAATAGATCATACCACTGTAATTCCGTTTATTGGGGTCTTATTAGCCCTTGTGCGCTGTAGTTACATTTAGTAAAGCCCTTTTTTTTTACTGTTTTAGTGTTGGAAAACAGAAAGGGCAGGTTAGCTGTTGTGTGGTGACGTGGGATAATTACAGCCCTTTGTAGCGTGTATTAGTGGCAAAAATTTTTTATGTGGAGTACAGAGCCGAAGTTATATGTTCTAAAGCCTTCTATCGTGTATTAGTGGTGGCAAAAAAATGTCTTAGCTGTTGTGTGGTGAAATGGAAAAATTACAGCCCTTTTAAGCGTGTATTAGTGGCAAAAAAAAAGTTTATTTGGCGTACAGCACCGAAGTAAAATTTTGTCAAACCTTCTGTTGTTTATTAGTGGTGGCAAAAAACGTACTACCCGTTGTGCGGTGAAGTGGGAAAATTACAGCCCTTTGAAGCGCGTTTTAATTTCCTTTTTATTTATTTGATTTGATCTAACAGTATGTCAGACAGAAGTGACAGGCCCTGCACAGGGGAGTGGCAGAGGCCCAAATGTTTCTGGTGCAGGCACAGGTCGCAGCAGAGTAAGGGGGCGTGGCAGCAGGGGTCACTTTGAGAGGTCTGAACTCCCGGCATTATCTAGAGGTCGTGTCTTAACCAGAAACCCAGCGGTTCTTGAATGGTTGACTCGGTCTTCGACTTCCGCACAAATGACATCAGACACCCCCAGCCACATCAGCATGGTGGTGGCGGCAGCAGCAGCATGACATCAGCCCCTGCCACCTGTCACTGAAGATCCGCTGGACTACTGGGCAACTAAACTGGATTTGTGATCGCAACTGGCCATGTTTGCTCTTGAAAAGCTGTCCTGTCCAGCCAGTAGTGTGGCATCCGAGCAGGTGTTTAGTGCCACGAGGGCAATAGTTACTCCATGGAAAACTCGCATGTCCACCCAAAATGTGGAGAGACTGACCTTTGTCAAGATGAATCAGGCGTGGATCAACCAGGATTTCCACCCACCAACGTCTGATGCATCAGATTAGATCATCCATGCTGCCTTGACTAGAGACTGGTTTCTTCTGGCTACCTGCCTCAGCCACTATTCTGATGCTGCCACCCGTCTGATGCCACACATCTGATGCCAAGTGCTCCTTCTTACACCCACCACTGTGGTCTCCTGATGCTGCCACCTCCACACTGTCATTGTGCCACTCTGTGGTCTCCTGATGCTATTACTGCTGCCTCCACACAGTCGTTGTGCCATTCTGTGGTCTCCTGCTGCTGCCGCCTACACTCTGTTGTTGTGCCACTATGTAGTCTTCTGCTGGTGCTGCCTGCACACTATTTATTTAGTCAGTTTTGGCCCCATAACTGCCCAAATACGTTAAGTGTGCAACGATTCTAAGAGCAACAGCTGTCATCTGAGCAGAACCAGCTCCATCAGCAGCAACTTAATTCTGAAGTCTCTAATGAGCATTTTTCTTCACCTTCCAACTGAGAAAAATCACCCACCAGCAGCAAGACATGGAGCAGAACCTGAACCAGCAGTTGGTGGCATACTTGGATTGCACCCTGCCAACCCACATCAAAGATTGCCTGGACTACTGGGCAGGCAAACTGGATTTGTGGCCGCAACTGGCTGAGTTTCCCCTGGACAAGTAGTGTAGCATGAGAGTGGGTGTTTAGTGTGGCAGGGGTCATAGTTACCTCAAGGAGAACTTGCCTTTCCACCCAAAATGTTGAGAGACTGAACTTTGTAAAGATGAATCAGACGCTGATCAGTCAAGATTTCCACATGCCAGTGACTGATCCATCAGACTACATCATTCTGGGTGCCACACCAAATGTTTGTGAAAAAAGACCCATTTCTTCTGGTAACCTGCTTTACCCACTTTTCTGATGCTGACACCTGCCTGATGCCACACACCTGCTGCTTCTGTCGACTCCTCATGCAGTTACCATCCTCACCACTCTGTAAATGGGCCATTGTGTTGACTCCTCATGTGGTTGCCACCCTCCCCAATCTGTGATGGGGTCACTAGTGTCCCTGTTTGGCATTGTTGACATCACCATTTATTTTACCCTTCTTCTGATCTGCCAGAAGGATGGAAAAATGAAAAACACAACAAATCCTATGTAATGGGGAGCCGGCGGCCCGCTCCCTCCCTGCAGCGCGTCCTCGTCTCCATAGCAATGAAGGGGCGGGAGGTCCCAGCCGTGCACGCATCCTCAGCGTGGCCAGTGTCCTCCACCCCCTAGACAACGAGCAGAGGAGGGGTTGAGTGCCGACAGCAATCAGTCGGCACTCAGGGTTGTGAATATGCTGATGGAGGTCACGTGACGCTGGCCACGTCACGTGACCTATCTTTTGGACCTATTTAAACAGGCAACCTGCTGGCCACAGGTTGCCTGTGATTGGTCTTTATTACCCTCACTAGCGTTATCTGTGTTTTTGACCTTGGCTTGTATTTGACCTCATCCCTGTGTAACCCCTTATAATACGTGATCTCTTGGCTTCTGACCTTGGCTTGTATTTGACTCTACTCCCTTGTTTTCCCTTGGTATTGGCTTGACCTCCTGGCTCTAGACCTTGGCTTGGTTAACTAAATCGTATCTGTGCTTTCTGTCTTGTCTGTAGTTACTTCCCTTTGTTCCATTTTCCTGTAAGGCCTTGCGTATATTTAAACCAGGGACCGCCGTCCAGTTGTGCCCCGTCGATTAGGACGGACCGTTCAAGTAGGTAGGGAAAGTGGTGTGGGTGGAGCTCAGGGGTGCACTTTTCCCTACCTGATACGTGACATCCTGTCTTTGGAGCAGCCGTAAGACCTCTATCACACGGCTCCTATTTTGCATCAGGATATGCTCACGATTTGGGAGCCAAAAGCAGGAGTAGATACAAAACACAGAAGACATGTAAATATTCCAATCACGTGTCATCTTTGTTTTGGATCCACTCCTGTTTTTTCTTTATTTTTTTGGCCTTAGCAATACTGATTAGATTACTGACCAAATGTTAACTGTGTGAAGGTGGATGCTCAAAAGACCAGTTGGGGTTTTTTTAGGGGTTGTTCTTGCGACAGAACAGAAGAAGGAAAAACACAAACTTACACAAACTTACTGCTGACACCCTCTCCACTCTATCATGGGGGCACTACTTGTATCAGTGTGTAACAGAACATGTTCTGTAGAAATCTATGTGGAATCGGCAGACAGTGTAAAAGGAATGCTGTTTTTCACTATAGTACAATCTTGGGCCACTGCATGGTTCTTTATACCTGACGCTAACATTGACCTTTAAGGCTGAGTTCACACTTGAGTTATTTGGTCAGTTTTAGCCCCATAATTGATGAAATAAGTGAAGTGATTCTAAAAGTGATGTCTGTCAATTGCCAGTCATACTGACGCACAGTAACTTCACTACCACAGAGGACTAGCTATGCATCTTTCTGCAATGCAGTGTTGTACGCTGACATACAGGTTCTCTGCAGCTCTGCAGTGGGAAATAGCTGATTTTTTAACTCACTTGTTAATTTGGATCAAAACAAACTTTTGGGGGAAATTCGGCGAAGTGTCCGAATCAAATTTTTTGAAACCTCTAATCATTATAACATCTCTATCACCCAAGAAAAGCGAACGTACACTCGTACGATGGACGGCACTCACCAGGCTTGTATCTTGTGCAGAGTATATTTTATTAGTAATACTCACAAATAACAGGGCGAGGGGGCGAGCACCATAGTACACATGCAGAGGTCACCACTGACCTTTAGAATCAAT
The DNA here is from genome assembly GCA_900303285.1 of Rhinella marina. NCBI lineage: Eukaryota > Metazoa > Chordata > Amphibia > Anura > Bufonidae > Rhinella > Rhinella marina. The sequence goes on from ONZH01024117.1 coordinate 30,755, forward strand.
TTCTCATCCAGTACTCCATAATATTGGTCTGACCTCTAGTGGTCAAATGTAGTAAATAAACAAAAACCTTTTTTTGTTGTAATCCTGCACAAATAGTAAAGAGTATCAATTTAGTATAATTTTTCTAATATTTATCTTAGTTTTAGTAGCCAAGCCAATACACATGCAATTAATATATTAGTATATTATATATTGTAAGGGATGGCTTGCTCTTTCGGGGGTAGCAACCAAAAATCTTCCGACAATATGGTATTTTCAAGTCCATTCGTGCTTTATTTTTCACATAGACACCAGCACAAAAACATAGCCAAACAAACACCTGCCCGTCTGGGCTCTAACTAACATATAATTGGTTCGCTAGCTCACCTAGAAAAACGCAGTTCACACACAGCTTTAGATGCGGCTTCCTCAGCCATATGGTCCAGCAGCCTCCAGGCTGTGACCTCACTAGCACCTTGGGGGGAGATAGTCCAGTAGTCCTCCTGACTCTGACCGTGCGACCCTCTTTCCGTAGGCGTCGCTGGGCCCACCAAACTTTAGGCTTTGCAAAGCCTTGTGGCCCCTCAGCCCTCCTGGCTGAGACCACCCAGAGCCACTGCAGGCTCCAACCTCTCAGGCTTCCTCAGCCTTGTGGTCCCCCAGCCCCCCTGGCTGGGACCACATGGGCCCTCTCCAGGTCTGTTCCCTGGGGCCCTCTCTCTCCCACTCTCATACACAGAGGGTTGTTTTATCCCTCTGTGATTACACTAGCAGGCCTCACCTGCAATCTGTCAGCTTACCGCAACACCTGTAGTGGAAGGGTGTGGACTGGAAGACTCCCACTACCAACCTGTCTCCAAGTCCAAGAAATCCAGCCCATGTCACTTTAACAAAAACCTCCAGCAAGCTATGCCTTACTGAAGCAGCACCATTTCTGGATTTCAGTTATCTCACTCCGCTAAACTGAACAACTGGGTGATATACAAACCCCCACCACACATCTACCGTTAACTTTACTATACACATCACCACAATATGTTTTTTATTTATGTACCATGTATTACAAATGGTAAAGAATAGGGATCTGTGATCTCATCCCCTTTCACCCTTGACCTCACACGCTGGCCTGCATGCCAAAACGTTGTTTTAAATTGCTCTGCTTCTTTTTCAACCATGTCCCTGTGTCTAACATAAAGGGCTGTTCGCCCTTGAAACGCATTGGCAAATAAATCATAATTTATTCGCTCTTGCCTTCAAGTCCATTGCTCTGGCAACAGCTCTAGAATCCAAACTTTTTGGGAAATTCTGGACAAATTCTGAGCTGGTAGAATCATTTCTCTCTACCATAGCAGGTCAATTACAAAAGACCATGGAGGTGACTGGCTTGCCTTCTATTGTGAGGTATGAAACAAGCCCCCTACATAATAGAATTGTTTGTATGCCAACAAGTGGCCACTGCAATTTTTTACCTGAAACAGACACCATGCTGCGTGTTGTCTCCCTGATGAGCCAGATTAGCATTCTAATGAAACTTGCAGGAGTGAGGGTTTGCTTTATCCAGGCCAGGGATTAGATTCCATCCCTGGATCTAGAGGCTGGTCTTCTCAAGGCATTCACTCTGCCACAGAACCCAAAAGAGTACTGCATACAAAAATGATAGCTTGATAATGGGCTACTATAGACCATATTCATTCCTTGAAACATTACAAAAGTCTTTCTGCAATGGATACCTGATTTGAGTTTTTCTGTTTAAAACATACAATTAAGTTTTGCTCACCATAAATTTTAATGCAAATATAATAAAAGCTATATTTTAGCCTATTACCTCTCCCTATTTAGAATAAATAATGTGATATGGAGTGTGTTCTTTTTCCAGTGAAACAGTATATATTAGAAACACACTTTATATTACCGACCCTACCCATGAAGTTGTAGCTTCACATCACAATGTGTTACATCAGCACAAAACAATAAACCCTTCCTCTGCTAGGCACTCACTATACAGAGGTTTTTCCTAACTCATCTCTAGGTCAGTGTTCACACTGAGGTATTTGGCTTCAGTCACACAGCCTCCTAGCTGTGACCAGTGCAACCCACCAGTCCTCCTGGTGGAAGCAGTGAAACACCTTTGGGGGGTTATGGTCCAGCAGTCCTCCTGACTCTAAGGGTGCGACACCTCTTCTTCAGGCGTCACTGGGTCCCCCCAATCTCAGGCTTCGTCAGCCTTGTGCCCCCCCTGTGACTACACAGGCCCTCAGCAGGTCTGTTCCCGGGAGCCTAACTCCTCCTCTCACACACTGAGGATTGCTTTATCCACAAGTGATTATCGCACCTGGCCTCACCTCAGGCCAGGTGATCGTGGGGAAAGCACAGCAAATCATACCACACATCTCCTCTAATAGGTTTCCTGCACCATTCTAGGAGTCTAGGAGACATATCTTCCCTCTTCATACAGTAAAGACCAAAAGTTTGGACACACTTTCTCATTCACAGAGTTTTCTGTATTTTCATGACTATGAAAATTGTAGATTCACACTGAAGGCATCAAAACTATGAATTAACACATGTGGAATTAAATACTTAACAAAAAAGTGTGAAACAACTGAAAATATGTCTTATATTCTACGTTCTTCAAAGTAGCCACCGTTTGCTTTGATTACTGCTTGTCACACTCTTGGCATTCTCTTGATGAGCTTCAAGAGGTAGTCAGCTGAAATGGTTTTCACTTCACAGGTGTGCCCTGTCAGGTTTTATAAGTGGGATTTCTTGCCTTATAAATGGGGTTGGGACCATGAGTTGTGTTGGGCAGAAGTCAGGTGGATACACAGCTGATAGTCCTACTGAATAGACTGTTAGAATTTTTATTATGGCAAGAAAAAAGCAGCTAAGTAAAGAAAAACGAGTGGCCATCATTACTTTAAGAAATGAAGGTCAGTCAGTCCGAAAAATTGGGAAAACTTTGAAAGTGTCCCCAAGTGCAGTCGCAAAAAACATCAAGCGCTACAAAGAAACTGGCTCACATGAGGACCGCCCCATGAAAGGAAGACCAAGAGTCACCTCTGCTGCGGAGGATAAGTTCATCCGAGTCACCAGCCTCAGTAATCGCAGGTTAACAGCAGCTCAGATTAGAGACCAGGTCAATGCCACACAGTTCTAGCAGCAGACACATCTCTACAACAACTGTTAAGAGGAGACTGTGTGCAGCAGGCCTTCATGGTAAAATAGCTGCTAGGTAACCACTGCTAAGGACAGGCAACAAGCAGAAGAGACTTGTTTGGGCTAAAGAACACAAGGAATGGACATTAGACCAGTGGAAATCTGTGCTTTGGTCTGATGAGACCAAATTTGAGATCTTTGGTTCCAATCACCATGTCTTTGTGTGACGCAGAAAAGGTGAACGGATGGACTCTACATGCCTGGTTCCCACCGTGAAGCATGGAGGAGGTGTGATGGTGTGGGGGTGCTTTGCTGGTGACACTGTTGGGGATTTATTCAAAATTGAAGGCATACTGAACCAGCATGGCTACCACAGCACCTCCAGCGGCATGCTATTCCATCCAGTTTGCGTTTAGTTGGACCATCAGCTATTTATCAACAGGACAATTGCGGCCACCAGCCGCAGGGATGTGCGAGTTTAGGGAATTTGTCACAGCGAACACGGTGTAGCCGGTGGTTCTACTCACGGTTAGTTGAATCTTCCCTGGGCCAGTGTGCAGTTGTGTGGAGGGTGGACACGACTTCCCTCGGGGCACACTCCATACGCAGGGCTCCAGGATGGTCAGTTGAGGTGCCCTTGGTGTTGATTTTGACCGAGTCGGACGACTGGGCCCTGGTTATTTCGTGACGCCAGTGTCTTTTTAGGTAGACACACCCTTTGCAATGATGAGGAGGCAGTTGTAAAACTGAACAAAGGTGATTTTTACTTATTGCCTTGAATTGATGGTACAAGTTCATAAAGTGCTGTTATATTAAGTTGCTGTAAGT
>ONZH01024118.1:0-53060 GCA_900303285.1 Rhinella marina
TATAACGGCGATGGCGCACTTAGAATTAGTTTCCCCTCCCACCTTCCCTGGCGCTCTTTTTCCACCAATCACCATGCAGGGGGGGTATGACAGGTCCGCGGAGCACGCTGGCAGCGCGAAAACGGCGTCTACATGGATTGGCTGGAAAAACCACGTGACCTCGAATCATAAAAACTCAGCTCTTCCTGCTCGTTCGCATATGCTGTGTGAACTTAGTCAGGGACAGAGGCTGCAGAAGGGAGAGATAGGTTTTAGCTGTTGGGCAGGCAGGAGCGTGATTAAAAGCCCTTATCAGGGCTACTATAGTGCAGTACAGTGATAGCTTTACTACCATATACACTCTGCAGAGAACGGCTGCTGTATTCAGGGATAGCTGCTGGAGTAGGGACACAGAGAGGCATTAGTGGTGTATTAGGTGCTCTGCTACATACCAAACTATATTTGGCACTACTGTTCTGCGTTCTTTTTGGCTGCAAAACCCTGTTATATACCTAGTGTGTATATGCACCATCTGATCTTCTGGCAGTATACGGCTGTGTACATTTTTTTTTTTAAATACAGTTTCTTTGGCTCTAGTGTTCTGGGTTCTGTGTGCCTGCAATACCCTTTTTGTATACCAGGTGTAAATACCCACCGTCTGACCTGTTAGTACACGGCTGTGTACCTAGAAATATAAAAAAAAAAGGCATTTTATTTGGCACCTGTAATGTGCGTTCTGCGTGCTTGCAAAAATCTTTTATATACGTGGTGTTAATACACACCGTCTGACCTGTTAGTACACGGCTGTGTACCTAGAAATATAAAAAAAGGCATTTTATTTGGCACCTGTACTGTGCGTTCTGCGTGCTTGCAAAAATCTTTTATATACGTGGTGTAAATACACACCGTCTGACCTGTTAGTACACGGTTGTGTACCTAGAAATATAAAAAAAAAGGCATTTTATTTGGCACCTGTACTGTGCGTTCTGCGTGCCTGCAAAAATCTTTTATATACGTGGTGTTAATACACACCGTCTGACCTGTTAGTACACGGCTGTGTACCTAGAAATATAAAAAAAGGCATTTTATTTGGCACCTGTATTGTGCGTTCTGCGTGCTTGCAAAAATCTTTTATATACGTGGTGTTAATAAACACCGTCTGACCTGTTAGTACACGGCTGTGTACCTAGAAATATAAAAAAAAGGCATTTTATTTGGCACCTGTACTGTGCGTTCTGCGTGCCTGCAAAAATCTTTTATATACGTGGTGTTAATACACACCGTCTGACCTGTTAGTACACGGCTGTGTACCTAGAAATATAAAAAAAAAGACATTTTATTTGGCACCTGTATTGTGCGTTCTGCGTGCTTGCAAAAATCTTTTATATACGTGGTGTTAATACACACCGTCTGACCTGTTAGTACACGGCTGTGTACCTAGAAATATAAAAAAAGGCATTTTATTTGGCACCTATACTGTGCGTTCTGCGTGCCTGCAAAAATCTTTTATATACGTGGTGTTAATACACACCGTCTGACCTGTTAGTACATGGCTGTGTACCTAGAAATATAAAAAAAAGGCATTTTATTTGGCACCTGTACTGTGCGTTCTGCGTGCTTGCAAAAATCTTTTATATACGTGGTGTTAATACACACCGTCTGACCTGTTAGTACACGGCTGTGTACCTAGAAATATAAAAAAAGGCATTTTATTTGGCACCTGTACTGTGCGTTCTGCGTGCTTGCAAAAATCTTTTATATACGTGGTGTTAATACACACCGTCTGACCTGTTAGTACACGGCTGTGTACCTAGAAATATAAAAAAAAAGGCATTTTATTTGGCACCTGTACTGTGCGTTCTGCGTGCCTGCAAAAATCTTTATATACGTGGTGTCAATACACACCGTCTGACCTGTTAGTACACGGCTGTGTACCTAGAAATATAAAAAAAAGGCATTTTATTTGGCACCTGTACTGTGCGTTCTGCGTGCCTGCAAAAATCTTTTATATACGTGGTGTTAATACACACCGTCTGACCTGTTAGTACACGGCTGTGTACCTAGAAATATAAAAAAAAGGCATTTTATTTGGCACCTGTATTGTGCGTTCTGCGTGCTTGCAAAAATCTTTTATATACGTGGTGTTAATACACACCGTCTGACCTGTTAGTACACGGCTGTGTACCTAGAAATATAAAAAAAAAGGCATTTTATTTGGCACCTGTACTGTGCGTTCTGCGTGCTTGCAAAAATCTTTTATATACGTGGTGTTAATACACACCGTCTGACCTGTTAGTACACGGTTGTGTACCTAGAAATATTAAAAAAAGGCCTTTTATTTGGCACCTGTACTGTGCGTTCTGCGTGCCTGCAAAAATCTTTTATATACGTGGTGTTAATACACACCGTCTGACCTGTTAGTACACGGCTGTGTACCTAGAAATATTAAAAAAAAGGCATTTTATTTGGCACCTGTACTGTGCGTTCTGCGTGCTTGCAAAAATCTTTTATATACGTGGTGTTAATACACACCGTCTGACCTGTTAGTATACGGCTGTGTACGCCAAATATTGTAACCAAAAAAAAAAAATGTGGAGGGCTACCGAAATCGGACGTGGACATGGACGAGGACGGGGGCGTGGAAATGCTGTTGGGGGCCTTGTTGAAGCCAGTGGGGATACAATGCGTGCTGGTGAGGGGCAGCCAGGATTCCGCTCATCCAGAATCCATGCCTTTATGGGACAGTTAAGCAGGGGGTGGGTTACACCGCTGTTGAGGCCTGAGCAGTGTGAACAGGTGGTGCAATGGATAGCCGATAGCGCTTCCACACAGTTGTCCACCAGCCAGTCATCCACACAGTCTCACTCTGACCCTCCTTCCTCCACACCTGGCCAACAGAGTCAAACCACCCTTGACCCCTCCCAGGAGCTCTATTCGGGTCCTTTTTCAGATGTGCCGGAAGAATCCCTGGAGCTACCAGAGGAATTTGTTTGTAGTGATGCCCAACCACTTGAGTATTCGCAATCTCCTGCTGATGTCGACCCTGAACCAGCATCTGTTATCATGAGCGATGATGATTATGAGACGCAGTTGCCATCAAGGGAGGCTGTTGGAATGTCCAGTGGGCTGGAGGAGGAGCAGAGTAAGGAAGTGGAAGAGGAGGTGGTGGATGACGAAATGACCAACCCCACTTGGCCAGGGGTGATGTCCAGCGGGGAAAGCAGTGGAGAGGTGGTGGTCTGCGCAGCACCGAAAAAGGCAGCAAGAGGCAGAGGGATGTCCAGAGGCAGAGGACAGTCCAGACAGAGAAGTGAGGCCACAGCCAGCAGGGCCGAAGCTGTTCCCGGCAGCAGGCAGTCGCGCAAAGCTCCCCCATCGAGGCCTCGTACTTCTGTGGTGTGGAGATTTTTTAATGTTTGTGCGGATGACAAACTGAGCGCGGTTTGCACACTCTGCCACTCAAAACTGAGTAGGGGCTCTGAGAAGAGCAATATGACCACCTCAGGCATGCGGTGTCACTTGGAAGTCAAGCACTGGGCTGAGTGGGAGAGAGCAAACGCAATACAACCTGTGCAAGGTCTTCCTGCCACTGCCTCTTCCCCTTTGTTGTGTGCTGCCACTGCGGTCCAGACCTCCAGCCAGGACACCTCCACATCTGCCTCTGCTACTTTGGGGCCTTCTCCTTCAGCCTCCCCTTCCCCCGCATCTTCGCCTGCACCTTCACACTCCTCGTCCCATCAACTGTCCATCTCGTAGGCGTTCGACCGCAGGCGGAAGTACGCCTCGAGTCACCCCCAAGCCCAAGCCTTAAACTGCCACATCTCCAAACTGCTGGCCCTGGAGATGTTGCCGTTTAGGCTTGTGGAGACGCAGGCCTTCCGCGACCTGATGGCGGCTGCCGCACCTCGCTATTCCGTCCCTAGCCGCCACTACTTTTCCCGGAGTGCCGTCCCTGCCCTGCAACAGCACGTGTCGCGTAACATCAGGCGGGCCCTGAGGTACGCAGTCAGCGCAAAGGTCCACTTGACCACCGACTCGTGGACAAGCGCTTGCGGCCAGGGACGATACATCTCTTTGACGGCACACTGGGTGAATGTTGTGTAAGTGGGGACGGGGTCGCAAACAGAGACGGCCTACCTACCACCCCCGCCCAAGATTGCCAGCAAGGGTTCTGATAAACCCCCCTCCTCTTCCTCCTCCTCCTCCTCCTCTGCCTTAACATCGCCCTCAGCCGCTAGCTGGAAGCGTTGCAGCACTGGCGCGGGGAGACGTCAGCAGGCGGTGCTTAAGCTCATCAGCTTGGGCGACAGGAAGCACAGCACCCCAGAGGTGAGGGACGCCATATTGCAGCAGACGGAGATGTGGCTGTCGCCGCTGCAGCTAGGACCAGGCATGGTCGTGTGCGATAACGGCCGTAACCTGGTGGCGGCTCTGGAGCTTGCCGAACTCAATCACGTACCATGCCTGGCCCACGTTTTTAATCTGGTAGTCCAAAAATTTCTAAAGACTTACCCCAACCTGGCAGAGCTACTGGTGAAAGTGCGGTGCTTGTGCGCTCACTTTCGGAAGTCAACTGTAGCTGCTGCTAGCTTAAAAAAACTCCAGCAATGCCTCCATTTGCCTGAACATCGGCTGTTGTGCGACCTGCCGACTCGCTGGAATTCCACCTATTCCATGTTGGCCAGGGTGTGTGAGCAGCAGAGAGCATTGATGGAGTACCAGATTATGAATCCACGCGTGCCTCCAACTCAGCTCCCTCAGTTTGCCAACCACGAGTGGCCATGGATGGCAGACATATGCGATGTACTGCGTATCTTTGAGGAGTCCACCAAGAAGGTCAGCAGCGAGGACGCTATAGTGAGCGTAACCATCCCGCTCCTATGCGTCCTTAAAGAATCGCTCATCGCAATAAGGGAGAACGCATTGCACGCAGAGGAGACGGGGTAGGAGGAGACGCAACGGAGCTACACAGTCAGACCACACTTTTGTCTGCTTCTCGGTGGCAGTTGCAGGAGGAGGGGAGGATGAGGAGGAGGAGGACGACGTGGAGGTGGCTGTGGAAGAGGAGGCGGATGCTGGCGGCGAGGGTAGCAGTCAGGCTGTGTGCGTCCCATTGGTTCAGCGCGGATGGGGCGGAGAGGAGGCGGAAGAGGAAGAGGAGGAAATGGCAAGTGATCCTTCTGGTGGGGGCAGTGACGTCATGCCTATTCAGAGTCTGGCACACATGGCTGACTTCATGCTGGGCTGCTTTTCCCGGGACACACGTGTTGTCCAGATAGTGGAGAACAAACTGTACTGGGTCTTCGCACTCCTGGACCCCCGGGATAAAGATAACGTCTCCTCTTTTATTCCGGTAGAGGAGAGGACGAATCGATTGCTGGAATACCAGAGGGAACTCGTGCAGAACATGATGGAGATTTTCCCACCCACCATCGCTGGCGGCAGAGAGGAGAGGGTCTCCCAGAGTCCCACAACATCGATCAGGCCCACAGCCACCAGGGGAACACTCTCCATGGTGTGGGACACGTTCATGGCACCCCCTCGTGCAACTTCCATCACTGCGGGGCCCGCTATCAGCAGGACGGACAAGTATCGGCGGATGTTGCGGGAGTACCTGGCAGACCGTACCCCTGTCCTCCCCGATCCCTCGGCGTCCTACACTTACTGGGTCTCCAAGTTGGACACGTGGCTGGAACTGTCCCTGTACGCCTTGGAGGTGCTTGCCTGCCCTGCCGCCAGCGTGCTATCAGAAAGGGTGTTCAGCGCAGCCGGGGGCATTATAACCGATAAGCGCAGCCGCCTGTCAACCGACAGTGCCGACAGGCTGACGCTAATCAAAATGAACAGCAAGTGGATTGACCAGGACTTTGCTTCTCCAACAGTGGAAAGCAGCCAAAAGTGAAGTGCCATCTGTATGAAGTGCCATTTCCTCCTCCACCTCCTCCTCCTTAACCGCCGTAGAATTGCTCCGTAAAAAAATATATATATATTTATGGCTCACCTCTTGGGCCTACAAGCAATTTTTATCATGGCTCACCTCTTGGGCCTACAAGCAATTTTTATCATGGCTCACCTCTTGGGCCTACAAACAATTTTTCTCATGGCTCACCTCTTGGGCCTACAAACAATTTTTAAGAGGTCTCACCTCTTGGGCCTACAAACAATTTTTATTATGGCTCACCTCTTGGGCCTTAATACAATTGTTAAGAGGTCTCACCTCTTGGGCCTACAAGCAATTTTTATCATGGCTCACCTCTTGAGCCTACAAACAATTTTTATCATGGCTCACCTCTTGGGCCTACAAGCAATTTTTATCATGGCTCACCTCTTGGGCCTACAAGCAATTTTTATCATGGCTCACCTCTTGGGCCTACAAGCAATTTTTATCATGGCTCACCTCTTGGGCCTACAAGCAATTTTTATCATGGCTCACCTCTTGGGCCTACAAGCAATTTTTCTCATGGCTCACTCTTGGCCTACAAACAATTTTTCTCATGGCTCACCTCTTGGGCCTACAAACAATTTTTAAGAGGTCTCACCTCTTGGGCCTACAAACAATTTTTATTATGGCTCACCTCTTGGGCCTTAATACAATTGTTAAGAGGTCTCACCTCTTGGGCCTACAAGCAATTTTTATCATGGCTCACCTCTTGGGCCTACAAACAATTTTTATCATGGCTCACCTCTTGGGCCTACAAACAATTTTTATCATGGCTCACCTCTTGGGCCTACAAACAATTTTTAAGAGGTCTCACCTCTTGGGCCTACAAGCAATTTTTATCATGGCTCACCTCTTGGGCCTACAAACAATTTTTATCATGGCTCACCTCTTGGGCCTACAAGCAATTTTTATCATGGCTCACCTCTTGGGCCTACAAGCAATTTTTATCATGGCTCACCTCTTGGGCCTACAAAAAATTTTTCTCATGGCTCACCTCTTGGGCCTACAAACAATTTTTAAGAGGTCTCACCTCTTGGGCCTACAAACAATTTTTATTATGGCTCACCTCTTGGGCCTTAATACAATTGTTAAGAGGTCTCACCTCTTGGGCCTACAAGCAATTTTTATCATGGCTCACCTCTTGGGCCTACAAACAATTTTTATCATGGCTCACCTCTTGGGCCTACAAACAATTTTTATCATGGCTCACCTCTTGGTCCTACAAGCAATTTTTATCATGGCTCACCTCTTGGGCCTACAAACAATTTTTATCATGGCTCACCTCTTGGGCCTTAATACAATTGTTAAGAGGTCTCACCTCTTGGGCCTACAAGCAATTTTTATCATGGCTCACCTCTTGGGCCTACAAGCAATTTTTATCATGGCTCACCTCTTGGGCCTACAAACAATGTTTAAGAGGTCTCACCTCTTGGGCCTACAAACAATTTTTATCATGGCTCACCTCTTGGGCCTACAAGCAATTTTTATCATGGCTCACCTCTTGGGCCTACAAACAATTTTTATCATGGCTCACCTCTTGGGCCTACAAACAATTTTTATCATGGCTCACCTCTTGGGCCTACAAGCAATTTTATCATGGCTCACCTCTTGGGCCTACAAGCAATTTTTATCATGGCTCACCTCTTGGGCCTACAAAAATTTTTTCTCATGGCTCACCTCTTGGGCCTACAAACAATTTTTAAGAGGTCTCACCTCTTGGGCCTACAAACAATTTTTATTATGGCTCACCTCTTGGGCCTTAATACAATTGTTAAGAGGTCTCACCTCTTGGGCCTACAAGCAATTTTTATCATGGCTCACCTCTTGGGCCTACAAACAATTTTTATCATGGCTCACCTCTTGGGCCTACAAGCAATTTTATCATGGCTCACCTCTTGGGCCTTAATACAATTGTTAAGAGGTCTCACCTCTTGGGCCTACAAGCAATTTTTATCATGGCTCACCTCTTGGGCCTACAAGCAATTTTTATCATGGCTCACCTCTTGGGCCTACAAGCAATTTTTATCATGGCTCACCTCTTGGGCCTACAAACAATTTTTAAGAGGTCTCACCTCTTGGGCCTACAAACAATTTTTATTATGGCTCACCTCTTGGGCCTTAATACAATTTTTAAGAGGTCTCACCTCTTTGGCCTCCACTTAATTTTTTCGAGGGCTCACCTCTTGGGCCTCCATATAATTTTTTCGAGGGCTCACCTCAAGCTAACTTTGCGCACTCATTAAAATATTTTCACAACAAGGACCTAAGAGCCCTCGATGGGAGAGCTTTGTGTGGTGGCCTGTTATAGGGAAGAGATGCGGCCCTGCGGGCTCTAGCCTGCCTTCTCCATGAGCCTCTGGCCAGCCCACGGCCTCTTCCTGCCTTTTGCGGTCCTACGCATCCCTCAACATCCCCACTGCTTTACCTGCTAGACATGACACTGGGCCAGGTCGGGTCACTGACTTCGTCATACTCAACCACCTCCTCTTACACTGCCTCACTTTGCTCCAACAGCCTCCCTTGCTGGCAACTGTGTCTCATCATCGTCCCTAATCATTTTACACTTTAGTGCCCGTTCCACACCACCATCAGCTAGAGATGGAGCTTGCTCCAGTGTTTGGGCATCAGAACAAACAAAATCCTCAGATAGCTCTTGCGATTCTTGCATGGGTGGGAACACTGGGTTGATAACATTGGGCAGGGTGGGAGGAAGGAGGGTCAGAGTGAGGTCCCTGCAGTTTCTGCAGGCTATCGACGAGACTGGACTTTGTGGACTTGACTGGGTGGTGGACAGATTTAACAAATCTAGAAGGAGAAGGAGGGGTTTGCCGAGCTGTCTGTAAGGGTTGCGGAAATCCAGACAGAACCAAGGCCCAAAACTTGGGTGGGGGTAGCAGGTTTGCCCGTCCCCGCCTCCACAACATTCACCCAGTGTGCTGTCAGGGAGATGTAGCATCCCCGGCCTCAAACCAAAGTGTTGGTGGTCAAATGGCCTTTTGCAGTAACCGTGTTACTCGGGCGTGGATGATGTTTTGGGACATGTGCCTGGGCAATGCAGGGATTGCACAGAGGGAAAAATAGTGATGGCTTGATTGCTTTCCCCCTTGCCTATGCCATCTGTGGTTGTCATAGGCAACGTGATTTTAAGGGGTGCAGAATTTTATCTTCTTTTTTGTCTAGTTTGGCTTGGGGTCCATGGCAATGTAGAGGAAAGAAGGTTTCCTTGTATGGTCTCACTTTACAGAGAGGTTATATTGTCTTTGGAGTGTATTGTTGAGAGGCTGTGATAGTGGCATAATAGTGCGACTTGGGCCCGTTATATGCACCCAGACATGCTTCCCCTGCTGTCCCAGTTGCATTCCAGCAGTGTTGGCATCCTTTTCTGAGGTTTCAGGGTGGACTTGGTGACCTCCAAGTGGTCGAATTGAGATTTCCAAGTGGCGAGCATTTTTTTCCCATAGACTTTAATGGGATTCGATATTCGGTCGAATAGTCGAATATCGCGGTCTATTCGAATCGAATTTCGAACTTTCGAATATTTCACTACTCGCTCATCTCTAGTCAGTATGTAATCCTCAAAAAAACGGATCCGCATTTTTGTGGACAACATACGGCCGTCTGAAATGAGCCCTTAGAGGAAAGAAGGTTTCTACACCAACTTCTTTACTATACAAGCAGTGAGACTATAGAACTCTCTGCCAGAGGAAATTGTGATGGTTACCTCACTAAAGGAGTACATTGAAAAGGGTGGTTGGTCCAGTTAAGAGTTATTCTGATTGCCTGGTTAGAATTGGGAAGGAATTGGCTTCTTCCTCATGAGGGTTTTTCCCCTTCTTCTTGATCAATTTTGCAGAATAAAAGGCTGAACTGGATGGATACTGTATATGTTTTTTTTTTCAGTCTTATAAACTATGGGGCACATTTATTAAGACTGGCATTTTAGATACCAGTCTTAATAAACCCCTAAGCTGGCAGTGGTTCTGCCGAAGTTATGAAGAGTTGCCGGCGTATTCATAAATTGAGCGCATACTCCACCAGGTCTGAATGTAAGACAGTTTCCGGGCTGGCAACATTTAGACCCTTTTCTACCCCTGAAACAGTTGTAGAAAAGGTAAACACCCACCTCGCACACATCACACCCACAATTTTAGACCTGACGTAAGTGGTTAGAAGTCGCACAAGTAAATTTTATGCCATAATCTGCACCGGAAATACACCTTATATAGGTGTGTTTCAGCTTAAAGGGGTTGTCTCACGAAAAATATTCTACAGTTTTTAAACCAGCACCTGGATCTGATTACTTTTGTAATTGCATGTCATTAAAAATTTTGTACAGCTACTGAGTTATTCAATAAAATGTATCTGTATAGTGCCACTTAATTTCTTATTTCTTTGACCTGGTCACTGAGCAGGCCGCACATGCTCAGTTTCAACTTTTAACTGCCTCCTAAGCTGTGATAGGCAGAGCATGGACACGCCCCCTGAGCTGCAACAGAAAAGACACTCCCCGAGCTGTCAGCTTGATATGAATCTAGCAGAGCAATGAATGGGGAGATCTCTGGATCCATGTGAGGTACAGGGCTGGTTCTAGCTTTGTTAAAAAGAGGTTGTCATGTACTATATGATGTCTGATTTTCATTTTTTACATTATTTGTGGGATAACCCCTTTATTAAATGACCCCCCTATGTTACTAAGTTTAGGATAAAGCAATTCTTCAAGAAGGTATGGCCTAAAATTCCTCAATTTTGCATTAGAAATTGCATTAAAACTTTATATACCATCATTGGAATTATTTGTTGAAATTATGGCTTTTAAAGTTAATGTCACTTAGGTTCAATATGTCTAAAATCCATTAAGACAAAAATGCCATATCAAGTGATATCTGAAATGGGGAAATACTTTTCTACTGTTTGACAGCACTAATGATTACTTGACCAAAATATATGGTCAAATGTTTACACCATCCCAACCCCTTATTTTCCAGAAAATTGTAAAGTTGCACTAGATAAAAAAAAAATCTTACGGTTGAACTTGTAAAAAGGTAATACATTTGGCACACAAGCTAAAAATGAACAAGGCAAAATTAAAGTGCTCAATTTAGTTTAGAAGCTCCCAGGGCACTTTACAGAACATCAGGTCAGGTATAGTAAGATATTGAGAAAATGTACAATTATTTTCCCACTGAGCTGTCAAGGTACTGCATGCTGTGAATACCTAACAACCTTGTCCAATATCCAGGAAATGGCTTCAAGTTTTCCTCCATCTTTGAGTTTTCTCTAGACACGATGGCTGATATTTGTGTCTCACTGGATGTTACAGCAAATAAAGAAATTTTTTAAAACAAATTAAGACTAACTTATTGGTATTTCAGAAATAGCCGCTCTTATCTTTAGCAATAGTTATAAGTTTACAAAATGTGATTATTTATGAGCAAATGTGAGTCTTAATATGTAGCCACATCTTTTAATAACATCGGAAGGATTCAAAAAGTATTGGATTTTCTATATTCCTGTAAGCATTTCAATAAACTGAGATGAAAAATGTGGTCTGCATACTGCAATTTACTGGAATTAGTCATCCTAACATCTTTCATTCGGATACCACAGCTGAGCTCCATGACAATCCAGGCTCAGTTCTAGTCACTCCTTGGATCTATATGTTGTTTTGCTTCAGCTGCTGCTTTTAAAACTGTTAAATATTCATATGATAACCTCACATCTGAAGAATCTGCATTGGTATATAAAAAATATTTAAGCTCATGTATAAAGAAAAATTATGAAAATTATGTATATAAAGTGCTGGTATGTCACCATTTTAAAAGATGACGAACTTATGAAAATTCAAAGAAGGCAAAAGCAACTGACTTCACTTCAGACAGGTCCATAGTTTATTCATTACTTGACCCTTTCTTAAGCAAATACATACCCCATATAAAAAGTGTCTACCAAAAAATTTACCAAATAATTCACAAACAGTATAAATACAGATGTAGCCATGCGAAAATTGATAAAAGCCATTGAAATTCATTGAAAAGTCAATTAACATTTTCTTGCCATTCTTTACTTAACCCCTTCAACCCCGGGACTGTTTTCACCTTTCTGCCCAGGCCATTTTTTGCAAATCTGATATGTGTCACTTTATGTGGTAATAACTTTGGAACACTTTTACTTATCCAGGCCATTCGGAGATTGTTTTCTCGTCACATATTGTGCTTCACGACGGTAGTAAATTTTTGGCAAAATATTTCATTTTTATTTATAAAAAAAATACCAAATTTACCAAAAATTTGGAAAAATTTCCAAATTTCAATTTCTCTACTTTCAAAATACATAGTAATATCTCCAAAAATAGTTATTATTTTACATTCCCCATATGTCTACTTTATGTTGGCATCATTTTATAAATGTCATTTTACTTTTTTAGGACTTAAGAGGGCTTAGAAGTTTAGAAGCCATTTTTAAAATTTTCACCAAATTTTCCAAAACCATTTTTTAAGCACCAATTCAGATATAAAGTGATTTTGAAACCCACCCATAAATGACCCCATTTTAGAAACTACACCCCTCAAATTATAAAAAACTGCTGTTATAAACTTTGTTAACCCTTGAGGTGTTCCACGAGAATTAAAGGAAAATGGAGGTGAAATTTCAAAATTTAAATTTTTTGGTAGGTTATTCACGTTAATATTTTTTTTCTTGCAACACAGCAAGGGTTAACAGCAAACTAAACTTCAATATACATTACTCTGATTCTGCAGTTTGCAGAAATACCCCATATGTGGTGGTAAATGTCTCTATGGGTTTGTGGCAGTGGTCAGAAGGAAAGGAATGCCATATGGATTTTGGAGGCAGATTTTATTAGAATGGTTTTTAGGCACCATTTTATAATTGAGATATCCTGACATACCCCTACAGTGGAAACCCTCAAAGAGTGACCCCATTTTGGAAACTACACCCTTCAACGAATATATTAAGGGGGGTACTGGCCACTTTTACGGAATTTGGAAACACTTGGCTGTGAAAATGAAAAATTTCATTTCTTCCAATAAAATGTTGCTTTAGCCCCAATTTTTTTTTATTTTCATAAGGGGTAACAGGAGAAAAGCACCCCATAATTTGTTTCACCTTTTCTCCTGAATACGGCAACACCCCATATGTGGTGGTAAACTGATGTGGGGGCACATGGCAGGACTCAAAACAGAAGGAGCGCCATATGGATTTTACAACACAGATTTTGATGGAATGGTTTGCGGGAGCCACTGGTTTTTATTTTTTTGAGTTATTGTCTTATGTGGGGGCTCATTTTTTGTGGGATGAGCTGATGTTTTCATTGGTACCATTTTGGGGTACATAAGACTTTTTGATCTCTTGGTATTACACTTTTTGTGAGTCAAGGTAAAAAAAAGCTGTTTTGGCATAGTTTTAAAAAATTTTTTTTACAGCATTCACCAGAGAGGGTAAAGCATGTGATATTTTTATAGAGCAGGTTTTTACAGACGCGGCGATACCCAATATGTCTAACATTTTTATTTTTGGAAAGATTTACAGATTAGATGCATTTTTGAAATCTTTTTTTTTGTGTTGTTATTTTCAGAGAGCCTTTTTTTTATTTTTCGGGCGATTGTCTCAGGTAGGGTATCATTTTTGCGGGAGAAGATAACTGTTTGATTGGTACCATTTTGGGTTAAATACGCCTTTTTGATCGCCTGCTATTACACTTTTTGTGAGGGAAGAGGGAAAAAAATGGCTATTTTGGCATAGTTTTTTTTAACATTTTTTTTACAGCATTCACCTGGGGGGCCATCTCATGTAATATTTTTATAGAGCAGGTTGTTTCGGACACGGCGATACCCAATATGTCTAACATTTTTGTTTTTGGAAAGTTTTACACAATATATTTATTTTTGAACAGAATAAAATCTTTTTTTGTGTTGCCATTTTCTAAGAGCCATATTTCTTTATTTTTTGGGAGATTGTCTTAGGAAGGGTATCATTTTTTGCGGGACGAGATGACGATTTTATTAGTACCATTTTGGGGTAACTACGCCTTTTTGATCGCGTTGTATTACACTTTTTGTGGGGGAAGGTGCCCAAAAAATGGCTGTTTTGGCACTGTTTTTATTTTTTATTTTTTACTGTGTTCACCTGGCGGGATGGTTTATGTGATATTTTTATAGAGTCGGTCGATACGGACGCGGTGATACCTAATATGCCTACTTTTTCTATTTTTTTCTTTTTTTAACAATTTTTTTTACTTTATTGGGGGGAGAATGGCGTTTTTTTTTTTACTTGAAACTTTTATTTTTTTTTTTACTTTATTTTTTTCACTTTTTTCCACCTTTTTTTCACTTTTTTTTCACTTTTGGGGGTCTGATCCCCTGCACAATGCATTACAATACTGTTGTATTGTAATGCATTGGCTTTAAGTGTATTACTCACAGTAATAGACTTACAGCCTGCTTCCTGTGCGATCCAGGGGGCTGGATCGCACAGGCTCGCAGGGATGGCAGCCACGATGCCTAAGGAAGGCATCGGGCTGCCATCCAAGCCATCGGGTCCCCGTCACAGCAACACGGGGACCCGATGGCCCCCCGCTCGCCATCCTGAACATGCGGCACACCTCATGTGTGCCGCATTCCCCAGGGGTCCGGCACCTGGGCACAGCCGGACCCCCGCCGCTGATCGGGCGGGTGCAGGAGGATCAGCGCACCGTACATGTACGGTGCTGGGCGGCAACTCACGTCCCACTGCGCCATACATGTACGGTGCTGGTCGGGAAGGGGTTAATGCATTAGCCATCAAGGTTAGCTTGGCTGCAACTGTAAATTGTATACAGTGGATAAAAAATTGTAATTATGTCCATTTGGTTAACTTATTCTATGTGTATTAAAGGGGCTTGTACTAGGACATGAACATATTTTCTTATTTTACCATAAAACATGTGCAATCCTCATAATACAGATAGCCACCATTATTCTGAGTAGCTTAAGACATTAACACAACAAGACGAGAAATCACAACAAACAAGTGACCATCCTAGGGAAGCTTGTGTCGAATAATGCTGGTTACATCTTTAGATCCATCGTTTGTCATATAGTTTATGTTGTAGAAACATATTAGATAACTTCAGATTACATGCATCGAGTATGGAACCACTATGTCAACTAACCAGTTTGACTGAGCTAAAACTAATGTTATTATCCTGACAGTCCCCTGGTATTAACCCCTTACAGGGATTTGGATTTCTTTTCAGTGGAGCCATCAGGCCATTACCTCCTGGAGTAGTTGACAGCAGAGGTCACAGACACCATTGCAAAGCACCAAGAGATCAGGCAAAACTTATAATCAGTATTAAGCCGAGGTCAAGGCAGGCAGAGTTCACTTGAATACAAGAAACAGTACAAAGATCAGGACAGGCAGCACAGGGTTAGTAAGGAAATGAGCCATGAGTCAGGTCAGTCAGCAGTGGGTCAGAGTTCAAGAATTGGGCAGAAGTAAGTACACTGGCAAACAGTACAGACTGGCAGATTATAACACCTTTTCAGGAGAGAGCAAGCTAGTGAACCTATTGCTTAGGAAGATAATGAGACATGCAGCAGGATATATATCACAGAAGCTGATTAGCCTAGAAGTGCTAAAGAAGGGTTTAAACCTTGTCACTCTATAGAATGAGGTGAAGATCAATGAAGACTATACCTAGAAGTTACATAGGACATTGGCACTAGAGATGAGTGAACCCAAGGAAGTTCGAGGTCGCCGGGTTTGGCCGAACTTTAGGTCAAAGTTGACCGAACTTCACCCCGAACACGGACCCCATTAAAGTTAATGGGGACCTGAACTTCACTTTATTATTTTCCGTTATAAAAAGGTTATAATGGAAAATAATACCATTCTTAAGACAGAATGCGAAATAAAATGGCCATTGAGGGGTTAAAAATAATAATTAAAAAAAAAAACTCACCTCATCCACTTGATCGCATAGCCAGTATCATCTTCTTTCTTCTTTCTGCAGGACCTGCGATTACATCACTGTGCTCACCACGTGGTAAGCACGGTGAAGTCATTGTAGGTCCTGCTGAAAGAAGATAGAAGGTCCCTCTATCTTCATTCAGCAGGACCTGCGATGACGTCACCGCGCTTACCATGTGGTAAGCGCAGTGACGTCATCGCAGTTCCTTTTGCAGGTCCTGCAGAAAGAAGAGGATACCGGATACGCGGATGAGGTGAGTTTTTTAATTATTATTTTTTTACCCCTCAATGGCTATTTTATTTCGCATTCTGTCTTAAGAATGCTATTATTTTCCGTTATAACCATGTTATAACAGAAAATAATAAAATCCTCCGAACACGAACTTTAGTGAAAAAGTCTGGGTTCGGGTCTGGGTACCGAATTCACAAAGTTTGGTACTAACCTGAACTTTGTAGTTTGGGTTCGCTCATCTTTAATTGGCACCCAGACCCACTGCTGGAGCACTAGAACTATAACAGACAAAGGTTGAATGGAGAGGCTCCTGTCTGAAGTATCTGGCCATACGTGGGCAGGAGCCGTCAACATAACAAGTGGGACCATATAAAGAATTTCTGAACTTAGAAATTCAAAAACAAAGATTAGTGGGACATACTGCAGTTCTAAAAACTGTTTTATTAGGCATATGGATAAGAAGCTCCCAGCATTTAATGTGAAAGTAGAACCCTGGAATCACATATGCAGTTTTTTTTTTTGAGCCAAAAAGAAATCAAGTATGAAAGAAAATATTAAATCCAACTTACTATAATTAGAAGACTTTGCTGTAGATAGGGATCCTCCAATTTTTAAAGAAACCATAAATTCTTTGTCCTGTTCATTCTCAGGAACATCACATGGATCAATGTAAACAAGCACTCCTCCAAATCCAGTTTCTTCCAGTAATGAAATCTAGGTTGAAAGTAAACATACATAGTTAAATATTTTTCATGACCTGCAAACATGTATTCTTTATACAGTAAAAAAAAGATGAGTTGTCAAAAAGTTATTACTGACCAATAAACAGTGGAAGGACAAGCTCTTTTGGTACCCAAAACGTTTCTAGAATGTGATCCTTCAACTCACCATGGGCCTCATAATTCAACTGATTTGATCCTAGCATTAAATCCTTAAATCATTAAAAGGGAGCTTGGTTACTATACCCAAATATTTGTACAAAGAGTTACAAACATAAATTACTACCCAACCTGCCATACTTGCCAGTACTCAAAATGTGGAGACTACAGATATTTAAATAGACTAATTCATGCTGTATAGTCATTCGCTAGGAAGGAATGAATCTGGAATTCTGCTTTAAACTCTAACACATGCAGCTCCAACTGAACTGAACAAGCCACACCAATCTCCATTACTAAAATTCTAATATTCAGGATTGGACAATCAATGGATATTCACAGAACTACAACATGCGGTATAACCATCTCTCAATAATATATAGCATCCCGCCTCCTTAACAGTGACCTCCACAGCCCCACACCCCTTAAAACTGACCCCCCTACAGTGCCCCGTCTCCTTAAAATGGGACTCCCAGAACAGCCCACCCACTTAACTTTGACCTTCAAAGCAGCCTGCCCTTTTAACAGTGAGTTCCACAGCACCTCACTCCCTTGACAGGGACCTCCACAGGGGCCTGCCCACTTAATAGTGACCTTTACAGCACCCACCCCTTAACACTGACCATAGGTTACAGTCCCCTTAACTGGCCTCCACAATTCCTGGCCCCCTTGACAGAGACTTCCACAGTGACTGCCCCTTTAACAGTAACCTCACAGTACCCCATTGCCCCTTTAATAGTGTCCTCCACAGTCCCCTCCTCCCTTAACAGTGACATCCACAGCGCCCTCTCCTTTAACTGTAACCTCCACAGCAGCCTGCCCCTAGGGTGACCAGAGGTCCGGTTTTAGGCCAGACAGTCCAGTTTTCAGATTCCCTGTCCTCCGTCCAGCGCAGTCTGAGCATGAGCTGCAGTGAGAAAGTCACCCTCCCTCGCACCTCTGCAGCTGACAAAAGTTGATTTTTACCTTCATTTTTTAAAATCCCCATCGGCTGCGGAGTGGGAGGGGGTGTGGCATGACCTGGTTTAGGGCACGGCTTAGCCCCTTTGAAGCTGACTGTCTTACAGCAGTGAAGAAAAATGGCTGGGTTGTTATAGAAGCCTGTTGTAAAACTGTGTATGTGGAGAGTAAGGGCCTGCGAGCTTCTATTGGCTGATAAGGGTCACGTGACCATGCTTCTATTGGCTAAAGCATTTTTTAGAAATATCTCAGAAACTGTACATCCTAGAGAGCTGTGACCCGGTCTAAAACCTTCCCAGAAATTTGATATGCCTGGGTGCCAAATTTTGTGATTGTAAATGCGACGGTGCTGATTCTTTTAGCGGACATACATATATACACTCAGCTTTATATATATATATATATATATATATATATATATATATACAGTACAGACCAAAAGTTTGGACACACCTTCTCATTCAAAGAGTTTTCTGTATTTTCATGACTATGAAAATTGTAGATTCACACTGAAGGCATCAAAACTATGAATTAACACATGTGGAATTATATACTTAACAAAAAAGTGTGAAACAACTGAAAATATGTCTTATATTCTAGGTTCTTCAAAGTAGCTAACTTTTGCTTTGATTACTGCTTTGCACACTCTTGGCATTTTCTTGATGAGCTTCAAGAGGTAGTCCCCTGAAATTGTATTCCAACAGTCTTGAAGGAGTTCCCAGAGATGCTTAGCACTTGTTGGCCCTTTTGCCTTCACTCTGCAGTCCAGCTCACCCCAAAACATCTCGATTGGGTTCAGGTCTGGTGACTGTGGAGGCCAGGTCATCTGGCATAGCACCCCATCACTCTCCTTCTTGGTCAAATAGCCCTTACACAGCCTGGAGGTGTGTTTGGGGTCATTGTCCTGTTGATAAATAAATGATGGTCCAACTAAACGCAAACCGGATGGAATAGCATGCCGCTGCAAGATGCTGTGGTAGCCATGCTGGTTCAGTATGTCTTCAATTTTAAATAAATCCCCAACAGTGTCACCAGCAAAGCACCCCCACACCATCACACCTCCTCCTCCATGCTTCACAGGGGGAACCAGGCATGTAGAGTCCATCCGTTCACCTTTTCTGCGTCACTCAAAGACACGGTGGTTGGAACCAAAGATCTCAAATTTGGGCTCATCAGACCAAAGAACAGATTTCCACTGGTCTAATGTCCATTCCTTGTTTTCTTTAGCCCAAACAAGTCTCTTCTGCTTGTTGCCTGTCCTTAGCAGTGGTTTCCTAGCAGCTATTTTACCATGAAGGCCTGCTGCACACAGTCTCCTCTTAACAGTTGTTGTAGAGATGTGTCTGCTGCTAGAACTCTGTGTGGCATTGACCTGGTCTCTAATCTGAGCTGCTGTTAACCTGCGATCTCTGAGGCTGGTGACTCAGATGAACTTATCCTCCGCAGCAGAGGTGACTCTTGGTCTTCTTTTCCTGGGGCGGTCCTGATGTGAGCCAGTTTCTTTGTAGTGCTTGATGGTTTTTGCGACTGCACTTGGGGACACTTTCAAAGCTTTCCCAATTTTTCAGACTGACTGACCTTCATTTCTTAACCACTTCAGCTCTGGGCCATTTCCCCCCTTCCTGACCAGGCCTAATTTTGCAAATCTGACATATGTCACTTCATGTGGTAATAACTTTGGAACGCTTTTACTTATCCAAGCGATTCTGAGATTGTTTTCTTGTGACACATTGTACTTCAAGTTAATGGTAAATTTGAGTCGATGAGTTTTAATTTTATTTATTAAAAAATCCAAAAGTTAACGAAAATTTGAAAAAATTCACTGTTTTCTAAATTTCAATCTCTCTGCTTTAAAGACAGATAGTGATGCCCCATAAAATCCTTTTTAATTTACATTCCCCATATGTCTACTTTATGTTGGCATCATTTTGGTAGTGTCATTTTATTTTTTTAGGACAGTAGAAGGTTTAGAATTTTAGACGCAATTTTTGCAAATTTGCAAAATCAACTTTTTTAAGGACCAGTTCAGTTCTGAAGTCAGTTTGTGGGCTTACATAATAGAAACCACCCATAAATGACCTCATTTTAGAAACTACACTACTCAAACTATTCAAAACTGGTTTTAGAAATGTTGCTAACCCTTTAAGTATTCCACAGGAATTAAAGCAAAATAGATGTGAAATTTCAAAATTTCACTTATTTTGAAGATTTTCCATTTTAATCATTTTTTTCCTGTAACACATCAAGGGTTAACAACAAAACAAAACTCGATATTTATTACTCTGATTCTGCAGTTTGCAGAAACACCCCACATGTGGTCGTAAACTGTTATTTGGGAATACGCCAGGGCTCAGAAGGGGAGGAGCAGCATCTGCATTTTCTAACAAGGAATTTTTTGTTATGGTTTGTAAGAATGATAACTTTTTAATTTTTAGTGGACTGAGCTGCATGAGGTCTTCTTTTTTGCGGTACAAGCTGTGCTTTTTATTGGCACCATTTTGGGGTACATCCGGCTTTCTGATCACTTTTTAATCTAATTTTTGGGAGGTTAACTAAAAAAAAAAAAACAGCTTAGGGGCATTTTTCTATAATTTTTTTTACACCATTCACTTGATGGGGTAGATCATGTGATATTTTTGTAGAGCCAGTTGTTACGGACTCAACAATACCAAATATGTCTTTTTTATTTATTTTTTTACGTTTTACACAATAGGAGCATTTTTTAGAAGAAAAATCATGTTTTTGTGTTGCAATTTTTTAAGAGCTTTTTTTTCATGCTATAATCTTGTGTGGGGGGCTCATTTTTTTGCGGGATGAGGTGACGTTTTTATTGCTACCATTTTGGGATGCATACGACTTTTTGATTGTTTGATATTATGTTTTTTGTAGGTGATGCGACAAAAAAAGCTGTTTTGGCATAATTTTTATTAGATTTTTTTTACGCAGTTCACTTGATGGGGTAGATCATGTGATATTTTTATAGAGCTGGTCGTTTCGGACGCGGTGATAGCAAATATGTCTATCTTATTTATTTATTTTTATTTGTAACTTTTTTTAATAAAATATTTGGGGGGAAATTATTTTTTATATATATATATATATATATATATATATATATATATATATATATATATATATATGTTATTTTTTTTTTTTTTACACTTTGTGTCCCCCATAAGGTCATACAAGACCTCAGGGGGACATTTAACTTCACTTATTTTTTTATTTTTTTTTTTTACACTTGATTTCTCCTGTAACTGGGGCTGACATAGTAGCCCCAGTTACAGGGGAAATACATCCCCAGAGAGGCTGTACAGCATAATACTATGCTGTACAGCCTCAGTGCAGGGCTGATCGGGTCTATGAGAGACCCGGCAGCTCCTGCACTCTCCCGGCCCCAGCAATCACGTGACCGCCGGGCTGGAACAGGAAGCGCAATAGCGCTTCCTGATCTGTATACACAGCGCAGGTACCCACTGTGCAGCTGCACGATTAGCGTCCATTCAGAGATAGATAACCACTTCCCGGACGTTTATAGTCAACGGGCGGACGGGAAGTGGTTAAAGTAATGATGGTCACTCGTTTTTCTTTACTTAGCTGCTTTTTTCTTGCCATAATACAAATTCTAACAGTCTATTCAGTAGGACTATCAGCTGTGTAGCCACCTGACTTCTGCCCAACACAACTCATGGTCCCAACCCCATTTATAAGGCAAGAAATTCCACTTATTAAACCTGACAGGGCAGACCTGTGAAGTGAAAACCATTTCAGGTGACAACCTCTTGAAGCTCATCAAGAGAATGCCAAGAGTGTGCAAAGCAGTACTCAAAGCAAAAGGTGGCTACTTTGAAGAACCTAGAATATAAGACATATTTACAGTTGTTTCACACTTTTTGTTAAGTATATAATTCCATATGTGTTAATTCATAGTTTTGATGCCTTCAATGTCAATCTACAATTTTCATAGTCATGAAAATACAGAAAACTCTTTGAATGAGAAGTTGTGTCCAAACTTTTGGTTTGTACTGTGTATATATATATATATATATATATATATATATATATATATATATAAAGGAAAAGCTGGAGCCGCACCCACTACATGTGTAGCAAGTAAGGAGTGCCAGCGGTTAAATGTGACCAGCATCCAACAATATAAAAGAGAATAAAACCGCAGCACATCCAAAATGTGAATGAAGTGATGTCCTTTATTCACCCATGCGACGTTTCGGTCGCATGGGTGAATAAAGGACATCACTTCATTCACATTTTGGATGTGCTGCGGTTTTATTCTCTTTTATATATATATATATATATATATATATATATATATATATATATATATATATGTATATATATATACATACACACACACACACACACACACACACACACACACACTGTAAGGGATCGTATCCTCGCAGGGTGTCAACATCACACAATCTCTTCAAAACACAGGGATTTTCATGTCCACACCACTTTATTTTCACACTTTTTGCTCCAGCATGAAACAAAACCATCAAAATAACAGCTGCCCGGCTAGGCTCTGACTACACATAGTTCAGCTAACTGACCTAAATACAAACGCTGTTCACACACAGCTTTTAAGTGCGGCTTTCTCAGCCGTTCAGTCCCACAGCCTCCTGGCTGTGACTCCAACCATACCTTTGGGGGGAGATGGTCCAACAGTCCTCCCGACTCTGACCGTGTGACCCTCTTCTCCTAGGGTCACTGCCCCCCCCCCAAACTTCCAGGCTACACTGAGCCTTGTGGCCCCTCAGCCCTTGTGGCTAAGACAACACATAGCCACCGCAGGCTCTAACCTCTCAGGCCTTCTCAGCCTTTCTCTAACTGGAACTGACTGGAAGACTCCATCTTCCAACCTGTCTCCCAGTCCAAGAAATCCAGCCCATGCAACATTAAACAAAAACCTGCTCTAGCAACTATTTTTGCTGAAGGTATACCACTTCTAGATTTCAGTTCTCACCTGGCTAAATTGACAAACCAGGCGAGATACACACCCCACACCTCACATTACTACACACATCACCATAACTATATATATATATATATATATATATATATATATACACACATATATATACACACACACATATACTAGCTGAAGGACCCGGCTTCGCCCGGGTATATTTAATTTATTTCTTTTACTGTTTGTGTGTGTGTGTCGTTAAAAGATATCGAGAGTGCCCTCTACAGTGCCTGCCCCTTTAACAGTGACCTCTACAGCGGCCAGCCCCTTTAACAGTGACCTCTACAGCCACCCGTCCCTTTAACAGAGACCTCTACAGCAGCCCGCCCCTTTAACAGTGACCTCTACAGCTGCGCGCTCCTTAAACAGTGACCTCTACAGCAGCCTGCCCCTTCAACAGTGACCTCTACAGCAGCCTGCCCCTTCAACAGTGACCTCTACAGAAGCCCGCCCCTTTAACTGTGACCTCCACAGCAGCTAGAGTGGCCACTGTCTTCACCCCAGGAAGCCAGACCTCACCGGCCATTCCCCCAAACGTGAAACAGCGCCCCCAGTTCCCATGAAGACACATCACTAAACATGAGGCCATGCCCCCCTGGCTCCGTGAAGACATGGAGGAGAAGCCGTCTGAGTGTGAGCTACTGAAAGTGTGGACATCCCTGTGTCTGTCCAGGCACTGCGTCAGATGGAGAACAGGTAGCCAGAAAACTGGAATGTCCAGCCTAAAGCCGGACATCTGGCCACCCTAACATCAGCTTGCCCCTAGGGTGGCCAGAGGTCTTGTGTTTAGGCTGGACGGTCTGGCTTTCAGACTCCCTGTCCTCTGTCATGCGCAGGGCCTGGATGGACACAGCACTGTTGAGAACTCTCAACAGCAGCACTGTGCAGTCTGAGCAATGAGCTGCAGGGAGAAAGTCACCCTTCCCCCACCCCTGCAGCTGACAGAAGGTCATTTTTACCAATATTTTTAATCCCGGTCAAATGCAGCATGGAAGGGGCGTGGCCCGAGTCAGGGGCGTGACTTAGTGGGATCTGGGGGTGGTGCTTTTAAGTCCTTCTTTTGACGGTGGCCGGAATTACAGGTCGATGTCTGATTTAGGAGGAAGGTGGGTAGCAGTGGAAGAAAACATCTTTTATTACTACTGAACAGTAAATATGTAAAATTTACATTATATGAGGTAATGATTGATGATGAGTTAGTCTAAAACATAAGTTATAGTTATGGTAACCGGGAATACCCATTTACCATTGTCATCCACAGTGCTCTGCCTCTTTAATGCAGACCTAAAGCAGTGAACTAGCTAGGTTGTCATAGAAACCTGATGTGTGCCTGTGAGCTTCTATTGGCTGATAAGGGTCATGTGACAAGGCTACTATTGGCTAATGCATTTTTTGGGAATATCTCAGGAACGGTACGTCCTGGAGAGTTGAAAACTGTTCTAAAACCTTCCCGGACACCTGATGTACATGTGTGCCAAATTTTGTGATTGTAGCTGCAACGGTGCGGATTCCTTTAGCAGACATACACATACATACACACACACACACACTCAGCTTTATATATATATATATATATATATATATATATATATATATATATATATATACACATACATACATACACTCACCGGCCACTTTATTAGGTACACCATGCTAGTAACGGGTTGGACCCCCTTTTGCCTTCAGAACTGCCTCAATTCTTCGTGGCATAGATTCAACAAGGTGCTGGAAGCATTCCTCAGAGATTTTGGTCCATATTGACATGATGGCATCACACAGTTGCCGCAGATTTGTCGGCTGCACATCCATGATGCGAATCTCCCGTTCCACCACATCCCAAAGATGCTCTATTGGATTGAGATCTGGTGACTGTGGAGGCCATTTGAGTACAGTGAACTCATTGTCATGTTCAAGAAACCAGTCTGAGATGATTCCAGCTTCATGACATGGCGCATTATCCTGCTGAAAGTAGCCATCAGATGTTGGGTACATTGTGGTCATAAAGGGATGGACATGGTCAGCAACAATACTCAGGTAGGCTGTGGCGTTGCAACGATGCTCAATTGGTACCAAGGGGCCCAAAGAGTGCCAAGAAAATATTCCCCACACCATGACACCACCACCACCAGCTTGAACCGTTGATACAAGGCAGGATGGATCCATGCTTTCATGTTGTTGACGCCAAATTCTGACCCTACCATCCGAATGTCGCAGCAGAAATCGAGACTCATCAGACCAGGCAACGTTTTTCCAATCTTCTACTGTCCAATTTCGATGAGCTTGTGCAAATTGTAGCCTCAGTTTCCTGTTCTTAGCTGAAAGGAGTGGCACCCGGTGTGGTCTTCTGCTGCTGTAGCCCATCTGCCTCAAAGTTCGACGTACTGTGCATTCAGAGATGCCTACCTTGGTTGTAACGGGTGGCAATTTGAGTCACTGTTGCCTTTCTATCAGCTCGAACCAGTCTGCCCATTCTCCTCTGACCTCTGGCATCAACAAGGCATTTCCGCCCACAGAACTGCCACTCACTGGATGTTTTTTCTTTTTCGAACCATTCTCTGTAAACCCTAGAGATGGTTGTGCGTGAAAATC
This sequence comes from Rhinella marina, assembly GCA_900303285.1. Lineage (NCBI taxonomy): Eukaryota > Metazoa > Chordata > Amphibia > Anura > Bufonidae > Rhinella > Rhinella marina. Next base: position 25,539 of record ONZH01024118.1, read on the forward strand.
CCAGTAGATCAGCAGTTTCTGAAATACTCAGACCAGCCCTTCTGGCACCAACAACCATGCCACGTTCAAAGGCACTCAAATCACCTTTCTTCCCCATACTGATGCTCGGTTTGAACTGCAGGAGATTGTCTTGACCATGTCTACATGCCTAAATGCACTGAGTTGCCGCCATGTGATTGGCTGATTAGAAATTAAGTGTTAACGAGCAGTTGGACAGGTGTACCTAATAAAGTGGCCGGTGAGTGTATATATATATATACACACACATACCGTGTTTCCCCGAAAGTAAGGCCCTGTCTTACATTAAATTTACCCCCAAAAGTCCCACCCTGCCTTACTTTCGGGGAGGCCTTACATTAGACAAAAAAAAATGACACTTTTTTTAACAATAAAATTGACATTTAATAACAGGCTGAACAGTATGGCCAAACAAATAAACAAATGTCTCAAGAATATCTTGCTACTACTGTTTTAATACGGTATTTCCATGTATAACATGCAAATAATGAACAATGAACAGTCAGGAACAGTCTCAATACCGTATGTAACCCCGTTCAGTCAGCATTTTCTGCTTGCAGAATTCAGCAAGATTTTTGCCCCGGGATTCTTCCACTATCCCTTTTTTGTACTCCACGGAGTAGCTCTTTCTTTTGCCTGAACCGGAAGTGCTCATCTGGGGGTAAAAATATACTGTACGGTATCAGCATTGTTTCTGGTACAGTATCCCCTGCAGCTCCCCCATCCCTGTGTGCATGATCCCCTGCAGCTCCCCCATCCCTGTGTGCATGATCCCCTGCAGCTCCCCCATCCCTGTGTGCATGATCCCCTGCAGCTCCCCCATCCCTGTGTGCATGATCCCCTGCAGCTCCCCAATCCCTGTGTGCATGATCCCACTGCACCGTGCACCCCCACTCTGCCCATGTGCTGCCACCACCCACACGCAGCCCCATACACACACCCTTACGATCTCCTCTGCGGTGCCGGTGGGAGCCTTCTGCTGCAGGGGACGCTGGCCAATCAGCTGCGAGCCTGCAGGGCCGTGACGTCGCGGCTGATCGGCCAATCAGAGCTCGAGCTGATGGCCAATCAGCTTCGAGCTGCAACGACAGTGACAGGGATGGTGAATGGCGGAGCCGGCCACAAGAAGCCCGCAGGCAGGCGAGTATGACAGCATGGAGGGGCCTGAACACATTCCCCAGCCACCCCCCACCATAGACGGCCTTACATTCCTCACAGACCCCCCCCCCCCGATAGCGGCCTTACAATCGGGGGTGCCTTACATTGGAGAACCCGGGGCACCCCCCTACCCTGCCTTACTTTCGGGGGGGTCTTATATTCGGGGAAACACGGTATATATATATATATATATATATATATATATATATACATATGTATATATATATATATACACACACACACACATGCATATATATACACACACACACTACTCACAAAAAGTTAGGGACATTTGGCCTTCAGGTGAAATTTATGGAAAATGTAAAAAGTTCATTCTACAGTAGTATTATATCATGTTATATCATGGAAGTAGGACATTTAAGTAGAAGCATGCAATGGTGATTTTTTCATCTCAAACAATTTATTGAAACAAGCTAACAATGGTGGGTATACCCCTCAAAAATGTCAATGTCTCAATAACTTGTCATGTGGCCTTGAGTATTAATTACAGTTTGACAATGACATTTTATGTTGGTCACGAGTCAACTTATTGTCTGTTGAGGCATGGCATCCCACTCTTCTTGATCGGCGGTCCTTAGGTCATTGAGGTTCTGGGGCACAGAGTTACAAGCCTCTGCACAGTAACTCAGCTGATTCCATGGGTTTTCAATGAGATTCAGGTCTGGAGAAAGTGCAGGCCACTCCATTTGAGACACCCAGTCTCCAGCATCCATTACCTATGTGACCTCAAAGAGCTGGCGCATTAATGTCCATGAAGATGCAATTGGCCTGTGTTGTTCATGCAGAGGCACAATGACTGGATTAATTATGTTATTCAAGCAGTATGGGCTTGTCACTGTTCTACTCACAAAGTGTAAGGCAGTTCTGTATTGACTACACACACCTGTCCACACTAATGCCATCACTACCAAAGGCTCGTCTGGTGACAACAGTGGCTGAGCGCTCTCCTTGATGTCTCCAACATTGTTAGCAGCCATCATATCTGCTCAGTGTGAATCAACTTTTATCAGTTAATAGCACTGCGGCCCACTGGTCCCTAATCCAGCATAGATGCTCCATGGTCCATGCAAGATGATAATACCTGTGGCCAGGTACCCTGGCAGGTCGTCTAGTTCATGAGGCTTAAACAAGACATCTGTCCATCCAGTTCATCCTGTTATCCTGCAAGTTAATCCAGAGGAAGGCAAAAAGACCCCTGTGAGGTAGAAGCCAATTTTCCTTAAAACAAAAAAAAAAATCCTTCTTTTGTGGCAGGGAATTGTTCACAATGAAGCGGTCATCAGTGTGGGATGTGACCAAAGGATGTTCGGTTCTATGCCTTTCTGTGACTCTTCCAGTCTCTCTGTATATCTGCTGCAACCTGCTGATGACACTCTGTGGCACTCTAAGCTCAGAGGCCACTTCTGTCCGAGAACATTCTGCTTGAAGCCTCGCAATGACAAGTTACTGTTGATCAATTGTTAGGCATCGCCTTGGTCTCATGATGTCAAAATGTAAACAGCATGATGAGGAGGACTGTATAAACACCAATTCTAATTGAACCAGGAAATTTATTGGGCAATTAATGGATCAAACACCTGTTGTACATTTTGCTGTTAAGTTCCTTGTTAAAGAACAGCAAGTTGTGCAAAAAATACTGAACACTTGGACATGTGTATTGAAAAGTTTAGAGAAGGTCACATTAAGTTCACCTATAAAGGTTAGATTATAGCTTAGGTTCATCCTAACATTTCACAATGTGACCCACAAGCCAAATATCCCTAACTCTTTGTGAGTAGTGTGTGTATATATTACACATTTACATTCTACTATATCTCAAGTGGAAGCTTTATCAAAATCTTGTTTCAGAAAATGCATAGGTAGTCCTGGTCTCAGTTGAGTAGATACAGTTGCATCCAGTCTAGTCAATGTTCAACTGCATACATCTCTCAGCTAGCTTGCTATAATGCATCAGTATAGAGTCCAGGCTGTTTGGTATTGCCTAAAGCATTGCCCAAACTTGATACAATTGTAAGTTTGGCCATTTATTGCTGTGGGAGGGTAACATTTTGGCCAAATGGAGCAGCCAGAGTGTGTAAACCCAACCAAAGGGTTTGCAGCTTAAAAAAGTAAACACAACAGTTCATATGTGTTCATGGCAAACTGAAATCTTGAAAATGATGATGATGAGTCAAAACACAAAGGGATAGATTTACCATGACTATAGATACAGTAGTGTAAACTTAGATAGGCTGTCTAGACAAGCATTAGATTTATCACAGTGGCTAGATAATAAATTTGATCCATGGCTATACACTTTCTGTAACTCTATACCAACTATTGGTAGGCTTCCCTGAGATGGATATCTTACTTTAGAATTATTGCGCAATTTTAGTGCAAAATGTCACACGTTAGGTCAGATTTTCCTAGTAAGCTATGTTGCTTTTTGGACTAGCCACAGAAACTTTTTTTTAAACCTGCCAAAATCTGGCACTGACATTAGTAAATGTAAACCATAATATATTGGAATTTTACTAAACATTCATACAGTATTAAGCTTTATTAAAGGGGTTGTCCGGGTTCAGAGCTGGTTTGCGCAGAGCAAGTGCTCTTTTGTTTACATAATACACACTGCCGGAGGGAGGCTTCTGCCCAGCAGAAAAAAAGGGGCTGTGGCGTGAGCAGGGAGGAGAGTGGGCCCGCATGCCCTTCTCTTTTATCTTTTTCTATGTCTGTTTTAAGTGTAGATATACTAAAGTTATGTAAAGGACTGTGCCTCTACATAAATTTGGCGCATCCACGGCCAGCTAAATTCCAGTCTTAATAAATGACCCCCACAGTTTTATGAAACATTAGTAAATTTGTACCCTTCTAGGTTAGCAAAAGTTTGAATAACTAGCATTATGAAGAGATACTGTATAGTGTACAAACAAATGTCTCTAATTTTTCTGGTTTAACCTCTTCAAGATCCTGTGATTTTCTATTGTTTGCTTTTTTCTTTTTTTTACTCCCTGTTAGAAATTAGCAAAGTTTTCAAAAATTCGATTTGGTTGCTTTGTTGAATGTTTCCAAAAAACTGCTTAGTGACAAACTAATTTGTCATGAATTGTGTAAAATCAGGTCAATCCCGGCCTGCAGTTAAACTTAAGGGAGAATGTTTCCTGGTGTATATCGCTGGGCAGGGCAGTAACATGCTTAGCTAGTCCTTTCTAGTAGCAAAACAGTTACTGTGCATCTTAATGACAGGTAAGTCACATATGTAGCCGTGCATATCATCGTGCAGGCCACCAACTTTCCTTTCCAACACTCCAAAATAAGAACATGGAGGCAGCACCTATAAAGTAGTGAAGAAAAAAAAGTTATTTTAATCCATGTTGTGGCAGTGCAGATACATGCGTTTGAATCCCTAGTGTTAGCTGTAGAATGAACACACTTCACTTATTTGGTCAATTATTCTCATCAGTTATTGTCAGCCCAAAGCAGGTGTGGGTTAAAAACCACAAAACAGTTGCAGATCTATTCCTGATACCTATTCTGAGAGTCAGCTTGACTTCTGAATTTTCCACACAATTTGTGATAGAAATAAGCAGAAATAACAGAAGTGTGAACTCAGCCTTAAAGTTCAATTTTAGCATTGGCTCTAATTAATTGGACATAATTATATAGTTGCCCAAGATTCAAGTAGTGACCTGATGACAGTGAAGAGGGTGTCAGCAGTAAAGGCTGTGTTTATATCCATGTTTATTTTTCTGTTCTTCTGAGCTGTCAGAAGAACAACCCCAAAAAAGTGAATCCTATAGTTTGATCATACGCCTTTAAACCACGTTTAGTCAGCATTTGATCAATATTAGTAAGGCAAAAACAGTAGTGGGTCCAAAACAGAGAACATATGATGGAAATATTTGCATGTCTTCTGTGTTTTGGACCTACTCCAGCTTTTGGTTTCCTATTCTCTTCAATATATTTATTATTGATCTTATTGATCTTGTTGAAGGCTTGCACAGAAAAAGGTTTACCACTGACAAATGTAAGGTTATGCACATAGGAAGGAATAATGCAAGTCACCAATACATACTAAATGGTAAAACACTGGGTAACACTGACATGAAAAAGGACCTAGGAATTTTAGTGAACAGCAAACTAAGCTGCAGAAACCAGTGTCAGACAGCTGCTGCCAAGGCCAATAAGATAATGGGTTGCAACAAAAGGGGCATAGATGCCTGTGATGAGACCATAGTCCTGACACTTTACAAATTACTAGTCAGACCACATATGAAGTACTGTGTACAGTTCTGGGCTCCTGTGAACAAAGCAGACATAACAGAACCAGAGAGGGTTCAGAGGAGGGCAACTAAAGTAATAACTGGAATGGGTGGACTACAGTACCCAGAAAGATCATCAAAATTAGGGTTATTTACTTTAGAAAAAAGACGACTGAGGGGAGATCTAATAACTATGTAGAAATATATCACGGGTTAGTACAGAGATCTCTCCCATGATCTATTTATCCTCAGGACTATGACCGTGAGGAGGGGACATCCTCTGCGTCTGGAGGAAAGAAGGTTTGTACAGAAACATAGAAGAGGATTCTTTACAGTAAGAGCAGTAAGACCATGGAACTCTCTGCCTGAGGAGGTGGTGATGGTAAGTTCACTAAAAGAGTTCAAGAGGGGCCTGGATGTATTTCTGGAGGGTAACAATATTACAGGCTATAGTTACTAGAGATGGGTTGTTGATCCAGGGAGTTATTCTGATTGCCTGATTGGAGTCGTGAAAGAATTTTTTCCCCTAAGGTGGGGAAAATTGGCTTCTACCTCACAGGGGTTTTCTGCCTTCCTCTGGATCAACTTGCAGGATAACAGGCCGAACTGGATGGACAGATGTCTTTTTTTGGCCTTATAAACTATGTTACTATGTTACTAATCATGATCAAATCCTGATGCTAAATACTGGCAGTGTTATAGAGGCCTGATACTGAATGTGCATGAGTTTTGACTAGAGATGCGCAAGCACTAAAATGCTCGGGTGCTCGTTATTCGAGACAAACTTTTCCCGATGCTCGGGTGCTCGTTTCTAGTAACGAACCCCATTGAAGTCAATGGGAAACTAGAGCATTTTTTGCAGGGGACCAAGGCTCTGCCTAGTGAAGGCTGGGTGAAAACCTGGAAACCTCAGAAAATGATGGAAACACCACGGAAATGGACAGGAAACAGCAGGGGCAGCATGCATGGATGCCTCTGAGGCTGCCTAATCCCACCATTACCCCAAATTCTCAGGCAACAGCCTGGTGGTTACCCTCATGGCAATTGTGCTCACCCAGACCAAGAAAGGCGAGGCACATGCCCATCACATGTTAGGGAAGCACCCAACTACGTGCAACGAAGGTCCATCACCCATGCCCATGCTGGCACTGCTCTCCTATCCCCAGCCACATGATGCAGGTATAAGCCTGACACAGCATGGCGGTGACACCAACAAGTGACCAAGTTAGATGAAGTAGCAGGTGAGCCACCCAAAAATTTAGCCTGACGCAGCATGGCGGTGACAACAGAGTGACCGAGTTAGACTGAGGTAGCAGAGGTGAAGCACAGATGGTAATTCGAAGGAGAAGGAGGAGGGGTTGGAGGAAGAGGCATAGTAAGTCTGAGAAACCGTGACCGAGGTAGGCCCCGCAATCCTCCAAGTGGGCAGTACATGAGCGGCCCCAGGGTCAGACTCGGTCAGAGTGACCGAGCTACACGACGGTAGCAGGTAGAGCACATAAAAAATTTAGAGTGGCCCTGTATGTGGACGTTGAGGGCCTGGAGGCCGTCTCCTTGAGAAATACTCAGGTTGGCCGAACGCCGGGCTCGACGGCGGACCCTTTTCGGGTTATTGATTGTCGAAATGTTGGCTTACATCAAGTTTAGTATCTGTTCAAATCAATCGCTTCTCGGCCTTTTGGCTAAGATCAAGTGTAGTATCTGTTCTTATCAGTTCTGGCAGTCTGGTCCTGCTGTCAGACTGTGGGATGGAGAGGCACGTGGAACCTCCTTGGTGGACGGCCGGCGCCTTCGGGCCCCGGGCTATGTGACCAGGAGGTATACGGATCTTATGCCGGAGGGCCGGGTAGATTGAAAGCCCGAGGTGCAGAAGTGCCCCAGGAGTGGTGACCCTGGGGTGCCTGAACTCACTGGGGGTGGGATCCCACTGAGATTCACGCACATTTGCACAGCACTTCACTTCATTCTTTTGAGCACACACCTTTTTTTGCCTGGTTCGGCTCGCTGGACCATGCAAAAGAGGAATTTTTATAATTCCGGCCGAATGACCGGGCCTTAGGGCACTCATTCACCTTATTTATTTTTTATGTCACTGTGTGTCACTTTCCACGTTGTGTGTCACAAGGATTTTGAGGGTTACGGCGCCCTAACGGGTACCCCCCTCGAGGTCTAGGGGGAGTGTGTGTGGCCATCTTGGTTCCGCACTCCCCTGCAAACCCCACGGTCTCCCCTTCCGGGGGGAGACCAACCGATTGTTGAGCTCCGTGCCGACTCACCCGGGGTGATGCCTGGGTGAGGAAGCCGGAGCACAGACGGGGCGTACCCTTGGCTTCGGCTGAGGGTTGCCCATTTGGGTGTACACCCGGCTTCGGCTGGGGGTCACTATTTGTCCGAGTCCCTTGCAGGTGCCTTCTGGCCCGGAGGATGAGGAAGGTTCTGGGGGGCCCTTCTTCTTTGGAAGAGGGCCTGCGATGGACCGTAACCTTGGGCACGTTTTTGTGTGGTCACGCTGCACGATTTTGTTGCACATGGTTTAAGTAAAGCACGCTCCTCGGGCTTTTAAAAAAAAAAAAAAAAAAAAATCTGTTCAAATCAGTTGCTATGGCTGTTGGTGGTAAAGTGGTGAGCATAGCTGCTTCCCAAGCAGTTGACCCGGGTTCGATTCCCGTCTATCGCATTATGTGGCTCTGCAGAAAAATTAATTGGAGAGAGGGCATGTAGGTGGCCCTCCGGAAAAAATTGTTTAGAGAGAGGGCCTGTAGGTGGACCTCCGGAAAAATTGTTTATAGAGAGTTCCTGTAGGTGGACCTCCGGAAAAATTGTTTGGAGAGAGGCCTGTGGGGGGCCCTCTGGAAAAATTGTTTAGAGAGAGGGCCTGTAGGTGGACCTCCGGAAAAATTGTTTAGAGATATGGTCTGTAGGTGGACCTCAGGAAAAATTGTTTAGATAGAGGGCCTGTAGTTGGACCTCCGGAAAAGTTGTTTAGAGAGAGGGCCTGTAGGTGGACCTCCGGAAAAATTGTTTGGAGAGAGGGCCTGTAGGGGGCCCCCCGAAAAATTGTTTAGAGAGAGAGCCTGTAGGTGGACCTCCGGAAAAATTGTTTAGAGAGAGGGCCTGTAGGTGGCTCTCCGGAAAAATTGTGGTAAAAGATCGCCAGTTGGACCTCTAAAAAATTGCGTTTTTTGGGTCAGCGTTAGGCAAAGACAACAAGGAGGAGGAGGAGTAGGAGCAGTAGAGAAGAGGAATCGGATACATAAGTAATGTTAATCTTTAGCTGCTTTCCCCCGGAGGAGCTTTGAATTCCGGTGAAATCCAGGCTTTGTTCATTTTAATAAGCGTCAGCCTGTCAGCGCTGTCAGTTGACAGGCGTGTACGCTTATCGGTGATGACGCCACCAGCTGCACTGAATACCCGCTCTGACAACACGCTAGTGGCAGGGCAGGCCAGCACCTCCAAGGCGTACAGCGCCAGTTCAGGCCACGTGTCCATCTTTGAAACCCAGTAGTTGTATGGAGCAGAGTGATCGGTCCGGACGTTGGTATGGTCAGCTAGGGACTCCCTCACCATCTTTCTGTAAAGCTCACCCCTACTCTGCTAGACTGGGGACAGGTGACAGTGTCTTGCTGGGGTGACATAAAACTGGCAAAGGCCTTGGAGAGCGTTCCCCTGCCAGTGCTGGACAAGCTGCCTGCTCGCCTCCTCTCCCCCGCTACTTGGCCCACAGAACCATGCCCTCTGCCGCTAGCGGCGTCAAATGGAAAGGATTGTTTCAGCTTGTGCACCAGCGCCTGTTGATATTGATTCACTCTCATACTCCTTTCCTCTACAGGGATGAGAGTGGAAAGGTTCTGCTTGTACCGTGGGTCCAGGAGAGTGAACACCCAGTAATCGGTGTTTAAAAGAATGCTTCTAAGGCAAGGGTCACGGGATAGGCAGCCTAATATGAAGTCTGCCATGTGCGCCAGAGTCCCAACACGCAAGAATTCCCTCTCCTCACTGGCCTGACTCTCCATTTCCTCCTCCTCCTCCAAGTCCTCCTCTTCAGCCCATACACGCTCAAGAGTTAAAAAGGACTGAGCACTGGTACCCTCTTCTGTCTCGCCGAGATTCTCCTCCTTTTCCTCCTCATCCCCCTCCTCCGATACGTGAGAAACAGACCGGAGGGTGCTCTGGCTATCAAGCGACGTATCTTCCTCCACCGTCTCTTGTGACAAGCGCAAAGCATCCGACTTCATGCTGAGCAGTGGTGAGGCTGATAATGGCGGCATCGCCGCTAACCATCTGTGTTGACTCCTCAAAGTTGCTAAACACCTGGCAGATATCAGACATCCACGTCTACTCCTCATTGTAGACTTGAGGAATCTGAGTGACCTGACTACCAGTTCTGGTGGAAGTTGACATCTGGCAGTCTACAATCGCTCTGCACTGCTGGTAAACTCTGGATAACATGTTTAATGTCGAATTCCATCTTGTGGGCACGTCGCACAACAGTCGGTGAGCGGGCTGTTGTAGGTGGCGCTGCGCTGCCCTGAGAGTGGCAGCATCTGTGGTCGACTTGCAGAAATGCGCACAGACGCAGCGCACCTTGGTGAGCAAATCAGACAGATTGGGGTATGTCTTGAGGAACCACTGAACTATGAGATTGAACACGTGGGCCAGGCATGGCACATGTGTCAGTCTGCTAAGTTGAAGAGCCTCCACCAGGTTATGCCCGTTGTCACACACAACCATGCCTGGCTTGAGGTTCAGCGGTGCCAGCCACAGATCGGTCAGCGCCGTGATGCCCTGTAACAGCTCTTGGGCGGTGTACCTTTTGTCACCTAAGCTCAGCAGTTTAAGCACCGCCTGCTGGCGCTTACCCACGGCACTGCTGCTGCGCCTAGAGCTACTGACTGAAGGCGCCGTGCCCACGGATGGTAATTTGGAGGGGGAGATGAAGGAGGGGTCGGAGGAAGAGGCATAGTACGTCTGAGAGACCGTGACCAAGGTAGGCCCCGCAGGGGCCCCGCAATCTTTGGTGTGGGCAGTACATGAGCGGCCCCAGGGTCAGACTCAGTCCCAGCCTCCACCAAGTTAATCCAATGTGCCGTCAGTGATATATAGTGTCCCTGCCCGGCAGCACTTGTCCACATGTCCATGGTTAGGTGGACCTTCTCAGAAACAGCGTTGGTCAGGGTACGGATGATGTTCTGTGACACGTGCTGGTGTAGGGCTGGGACGGCAAATTGAGAAAAATAGTGGCGGCTGGGGACCGAATACCGAGGGGCAGCCACCGCCATGAGATTGCGAAAGGCCTCGGTCTCTACCAGCCTATAGGGCAGCATCTCCATGCTCAGCAATTTGGAGATGAGGACATTGAGAGCTTGGGCATGTGGGTGGGTGGAACTGTATTTCTTCTTGTGCTCCAGCGTCTGCTGTAAAGACAGCTGAACACTGCGCAGGGACACATTGGTGGACGCTGTGGAGGATCGTGGAGGTGAAGGTGTGGTTTTCCGGTGGGAGGCGCTCGTGCCGGGGTCCTGGGCAGGGGGTTTACTAGAAGAGGCAGCGAGTGACACAGGGGAAGGAGCCGTGGTGGGACCCGCAGGAGGTGAACGGCCTTGGTTCCATCGAGTGGAGTGTTTAGCATTCATATTTCTGCAAGTGGTGGCACCCCTGCTGATTCTGGTGTGGCACAGGTTGCACACCACAGTACGTCGGTCATCCTCACTTTCTTTAAAGAACCTCCAGACTTGCGAACATCTAGGCCTCACCATGGGAGCTTCAGTACGTGAAACAGTTGCTGCTGATGCACCAGCTCTGGCCCTGTTTCTCCCTCTGGCCACACCACTGCTTCTTCCAACCTGTTCTGGTGCAGCACTCGCCTCCGCCTCAGAAGCACTGTCTTCACTCGGCTTATCAACCCAGCTTGGGTCAGTCACCTCGTCATCCTCCGATTCCTCAGTCTGCTCCCCCCTCGGACTTCCTGCCCTGACAACAACTTCACCACTGTCTGACAACCATGTCTCCTCATTGTCCGACACCTCTTTGCACACTTCTTCCACTAAGTCAACATTATCATCATCATCACCCTGTCACGAGTAGGCTTGCGTCTGGAATCAGACGTTCTGCGTGGCTTTCTAAGTGACATATTTGACAGGCTATTCCCTTTGTTTGGGTGCCCTCAGCTGTTGCCGCTTGGCAATTAGCTTTCTCCTATTTACCCCTTCCTCTCCCAGTATCCCTTGCGGTTTATATCTTCTGCTTACCTGGTTGAGAGTGCTGTGTATCTCGGCTGAGATCCAGTTGCTGAGTTAAGTTTCTTCTGTTCCTTTTGTTGTTTTCCTTTTGGAGTCTCCTGTTCCTCCTTATGCTTGGAGGAACGGGTTTACTCTCTTGTGTCACTAGACTGCAGGGTTTTCCAGGGTGCATTTAGATTAGGTTCCTGTGTATGAACTTTCCTACAACCCAGGCTTGTTCATACTGGTAGTCAGCCTAGTCTCAGAGTCCCCTGGAGGAGGTGACCGGTTCCCTGGTTTTGTCTGTTCCCATCCCTCATACGCTCAGTGTGGCTTTTCCCCCCACACCAGAGCGTGACACACCCACAGACTGCGACAGTTGGAAAACTTGGGCATCGGGAAAGAGGTCAGCAGCAACCTGAGAAGTGGTTTGTGACTCTGGGAAGGGTCCAGAAAACAGTTCCTCAGAGTATGCCGGATCGCATTCCAAATTTTCCTGGGAGGGGGCAGACTGGGAGGAAGGAGGTTGAGGTGGAGGGGCCAGAGGAGTGTTCCCTTGGGTAACATGGGTGGACTGCGTGGAAGACTGACTGGTGGACAAATTACTTGAAGCATTGTCCGCAATCCACAACATCAGCTGTTCGCACTGTTGTGGTTTCAACAGTCCTCTACCACGTGTCCCTGTAAGTTGAGACATGAAGCTAGGGAGTGTAGCTCTGTGGCGTTCCCCTGCTCCCTCATCAGCAGGTACTGTCTCACCCTGCCCAGGACCACGGCCTCTGCCCCCTGCAGTAATTGAATGCCTACGCCCACGCCCTCGACCCTTAGCCCTGGGGTTCAACATTTTCTGTATATAAGTGTATTATATGTACAAAAAAAAAATGGGCCTGCTGTACTGAAACCCACAAACTTGTTCAATCTGAACTAGTTAATATATAGGTGGATAAGTTAGAGCAAAATTACATATGTTATTAGGTACCGTGCAGTATGGAGCAATTACACGGAAACTATTAGATTAGGCAGACTTGGTCTGCTTAATTGCAACCCAGACAAATGTCGCACAGAGATTTTTGTAATGTAGCTGTATCAGTGAGAGTAAAAGACCTTTTTTAATTACATGACGTACAGAATGTGTCACCTGGACAGAAAATACGGATTGTGCTTTGTATATAGGTGGATAAGTTAGAGCTAAATTACGTATGTTATTATGTACCGTGCAGTATGGAGAAATTACACAGAAACTATTAGGTTAGGCAGACTTGGTCTGCTGAATTGCAACCCAGACAAATGTCGCACAGAGATTTTTGTAATGTAGCTGTATCAGTGAGAGCAAAAGACCTTTTTTAATTACGTGACGTACAGAATGTGTCATCTGGACAGAAAATACGGATTGTGGTTTGTGCTGAGTGGACAGCTGAACTTTGATACACAGAATGGTTCCACACAGCTGTATGAAATGGATTTGTATCACTGAGATAAAACAACAAAAAAACTATTTTTTTTAATTTTTTTTTTTATTATTTTTTTTTACATATTTTTTTTAACGTGACGTGCAGAAAATATCAGAGAGCAAACTCAGCCCCTGCTGACTGTGGCTATTTTGACTGCAACCCAGACAAATGTCGCACTCAGATTTTTCTAATGTAGCTGTATCGGTGAAAGCAAAAGACTGTATTTGATTACGTGACGTACAGTATGGGTCACCTGGACAGAAAATACGGATTGTGGTTTGTGGTGAGTGGACAGCTGAACTGTGACGCACAGTATGGTTCCACACAGCTGTATGAAATGGATTTGTATCACTGAGATAAAACAATAAAAAAAAAGTGTTATATATGGCGATAGCTGCACTACTAGTGCCAGCCAGCCCAGCCAGGAGACAAAAAAAAAGTGTCTTGTAGCCCTTAGTAGGGCTGTTGGGTTCATTTGATATCACTCCTGCCTAACAGAGAACTAAATCCAGGCCCTAACACTCTCCCTGAAACGCAGCAGATCTGTCCCTAATGACATCCAGACAGCATCTGAGCCGAGCACCGCGGGCAGTCACTAGTATATTCCAGGGTCACCTGATCAGGCCAGCCAACCCCTGCTATCAACATGTAAGGGCCCCACGTGATGCTGGGTGTACCGCAGAGTCTCCTGGCTTGTGATTGGCTGAGTTTATAGGCGCTAAAAATTCAAAATGCGGGAGATGCCATTTCCTCGAGCATGGCGAGATACTCGTCCGAGCAGCGAGCACTTATGAGTAACGCAATGCTCGAACGAGCACCAATGTCGGACGAGCATGCTCGCTTATCTCTAGTTTTGACCATTCGCATCTTAAACCAATTTTATTTATATGGAAAAGAAGCCTTGCATGCAGGATTTTAATGGCCTCAATCACATGGTCAGTTTTTTTGCATCAGTATTTCATCAGTATTGGTAAGGCAAAACCAGGAGTGGGTCCAAAACAAGATAACATATGATGGAAATATTTCAATGTCTTCTGTGTTTTGGATCCACTCATGCTTTGGCTTCCAAATCATGATCCTGATACAACATACTGACCATGTGATAAAGTCCTTCTGATGGATCAGAAGAACGGAAAAAAAAAACTATAATGTCAACACCACCAAACAGGGACACTAGTGGCCCTGTAACAGACTGGTGAGGGTTGAAATAGCAATAGTCAAAGGAGTCACAATAATGGTCCCGGAATGGAGTTGGAGGGGAGTAACAGCAGTGGTAGTAACAAAACAAGATGGTATAGATCACAGTAGGAGAAGATGGCAATAGAGGTAGCAGACCTGTGGCATTCTTGTGCTTGTGAAGAGGCCGTCGCATCCATTTTAATTTAAGAAAATGCGCCAAATCTTACGGACAGGGTGATATAATAACTGATGACGTCACCGCACCCGGCCATCATTTTTTTTTTATTTATTTATTTTTTTATGCACACTTATATATCATGGTGATATCAGCATGCAAGATTTTGCTAATTTTCTTCTATCAAGATGGCCACTTAACTTTTACTTTGACTGTTTTTAAGTCTCTGGGTTACTTTAATACGTGATCCTCAGATCGCTTCTCCCATGAATTATCATTGCAGTCTATGAGAGATTCAGTACATTCCTAGGAACATAGCTATGTCAGGCCTTAGAGCATTTATAAGGTCTGTGGCTGCCACAGCAACCAAACGGCTCCCCCAATCTTAGCACAAGGGGAATGTTTGGGATCCAGGAGATCAGCACTCCTTAGAAAGACCTCTCTGATGCTGGAGTCCTGACTGACCAAGGCATCCGAGTTAAACATCTGTGAACAGCATTATCGCTGATCACAAAGCTTGCCTTCAAGTGTCTACCGTGTACAACAGCAGCCCCAGGCGGATATGGCGACCACTCTGCTTCTGAGTAAGTGCCATGTTTAAAGACCCAACTTCCCTTGTACATGTGCGGTGGAGGTTGGGAAGGAGTTAAAGGTGTAAATATATACTTCAAATATAACATACATTTTAATATGCAACATAATTGGAGCCTAGGAGTTTGTCATGTATCAATGAACCTACTAATTAACGTGTAATTATGACCTAAAAATGATTAGAGAAAAGTATAAATTTTACAAGATATCTAAAGCGTAAAAAAGTTAATTTAAAATATCGTTAGGAATGCACAGGTAATTAACACTTAAGATATGTGGTAGCTTTAAAATTATTACTGTTCCTTGGCCAGCAGACTTTAATAGTTAATGGACATGGGATTAATATTTTATAACATCATAAAGTTTTACGCTTTAGATATGTTAAATACCATGACACATATAAAAGTATGCACTAAATCCTCATACTCAAAAAATATATAGTTGTGACACATAGTCCTTGAACAAATAGTATTGCAGAGACATGCATTTTCATTGTGTATTCGATATACTGTATATCTCTTAAGATTATAAAAATGAGTTTCTGTCTGTCTGTCTGTCTGTTCTCTATGCGCGACCAAACTACTGGACCGATTTTCACCAAATTCGGCACACAGGTACATCAGGTGCCCGGGAAGGTTTTAGACCAGGTCTCATCTCTCTAGGACATAATGTTCCCGAGATATTCCCAAAATATGACCTGCATTAGCCAATATTAGCCTGCCAGCATTGGTTTTAAACCCCAACTGCCATTCTCTGCACAGACACACACAGGGAGGGCAGGTTTCCATAACAACACAGACAGGTAATTAGTAGCCAGCTGCGGATCTCAGGTAACAATCCAGTCAGTTCTATTCAATGCTTTAAAGGGGTAGAGCGCTGTGGATTATACTGTTAAAGGGGTTTTCCGGTTACCATAAATATAACTTATGTTTTAGACTAATTTTAGACTATGACCGTTCAGTAGTAAATCTTCCACTGCTACCCATTGCATGTCCTCATAAATTACCATGGAACCAACCTGTGATTCACACCACTCTCAAAAGAAGGACTTACAACACCTGCTCCAGGTTTCACTAAGCCACACCCCGATTATGTCAGGCCACACCCCCTTCCCCCTCCGCAGCCAATGGGGATTGAAAACATGAAGGTAAAAATAAACTTCTGTCAGCTGCAGGGGTAGGAGGGTGAGTTTCTCTCTGCAACAACACACAGAAACATTAGATGAAATAGACTAATATTAGACTACTACCGTTCAGTAGTAATAAAAGATGTTTTCTTCCACTAAAAGGACTTAAAAGCAAACCCCCCCCCCCCCCCCCCGCCCAAGGTCCTGCTAAACCACGCTCCCGGTCAGGCCACACCCTCTCCCACTCCGCAGCCAAAGGGGATTGAAAAAATGAAGGTAAAAATCAACTTCTGTCATCTACAGGAATGGGTGGGAAGAAGACTTTCTCTCTGCAATGACACACACACAAACATTAAATGAAATAGATTAAATATACCCGTGCGAAGCAATGTTTTCTTCCAGTGCTACCCACTGTGTTTCCTCAAATTACCATAGCATTGACCTATAATTCAGGCCACCCTGAAAAGAAGGACCTAAAAGCACCCCTCCCCCAAGGTCCCGGTAAACCACGCCCCCAACTCGGTCAGGTCATGCTCCCTCCCACTCTGCAGCCAATGGGGATTGAAAAAATGAAGGTAAAAATCAACTTCTGTCAGCTGCATTGACTTTCTCTCTGCAACGACACACATGAAACAAAACATTAAATGAAATAGATGAAATATACCCAGACGAAGCCGGGTCTTTCTGCTAGTAGTCAATATACCTTATTATGTACACAATAGATAAATGTTGTGGTCTTGAAAGTCATTTTACATGGTACATTAAAATAAAGATAACTGACCTTTAAGATGAAGATGCTCATTATTTACATGACTTACTGATAATTTAGGTCACTAAAAGTAGCAGCGTTAAAACTAGTGTTCAGAGAATCAAAGACAAACAAATTGACTTTGATACAAATTTCAGGAAAAATTATATTTGCAGCAAAACTGAATTTTCTCGCATTTCGTGGTAACAAATCTATTTTTCCTGAAATGGCAGCCAAAAAATAAATACATACTCACCTCCTCCATATGCTAGCTGAGAGACTGTCGCAGTCATCTTTAATGAACATACTGTGAAAACGCTTGCGAGGAGTGACGTGTAAGGGGTTGTTCACATATCAGTTATTTGATCAGTTATTTCCATCAGTTAGCCTCCATTCACACTTCCATGAATGGCGTCCGCATCCGATCCGCAACGTTGTGGACCGGGTGCGGACCCATTCACTTTCAATGGGGCCACAAAAGATGCGGACGGCACACAGTGTGCCGTCCGCATCCGCACTTCCGTTCCGCGGCTCCGGATAAAAATAGAACATGTCCTATTCTTGTCCGGATCCACGGACAAGAAAAGGCATTTCTATTATGTGCGGATCCACAAAACACGGATGTGTGACTGTAGCCTTATTGTGAGGCAAAACCAGGAGTGGACACTAAACAGAGATCAGATATAATGAAAAGATTTGCATCTGTTTGGTGTTTTTGACCCGCACCTGATTTTGGCTCACAATAACTGATGGAAATAACTGATCAAATAACGGATATGTGAACAACCCCTAACGTGTAACATGACACTACCCGGCCAGAGTGATTTGGTGCGGTAGATTCAATCAAGATAGGTGCAATGGTGAGCAAATGGATAAGATATGTTTTCTTTAAAAAAAAAAAAAAAATGAACCCCTGAAAGTCCCTTATTTTAATTTCAGATGCCGCAATCAGCAATGAACGCAGCATCTGATCATCGCTCCCTGCTATTGGCCCCATTACATACAAAGGATCCTGCTTTATGACAAAGTAATTTGTCATAAATCAAATTTCCTTGTGAAATTCAGTGAAGTAGCCAAATCAAATTTTTCATAACATCGTTTATCACTAGTTAAAACATAACTTTTATTAAGGTATCCTAAACGTGACAAAGACACTAAGGCCAGTTTCACATCTGTCGGATCCATACTACCGTTTTGTCATGCTGCAGACGGATCTCCGGCCAGTTCACATTCTGGTGAATGGGGCCAGGCGGACGTAAGGCAGCACACATGCGCAAGCGGTAATATGGATCTGGCCAAAGTATTGACAAATACAGAAAATGGGATCAGTTCCCCCAGAAAAATCAAGGGAATCAGGCAACCCTACCTACAACGGAACTACACTAGTGGGTGATGGTGGTCCTATCATGACATATTAAAGAGATAACAAAATCAAGACAACCAGTCACCCAAAATGATCAAGAATATGTTCCTTTGACAGTGGGTAGTATGTGGACTGCCAATAGAATGGTTATTTAGCAAAGAACTTACTAAGTGAGGCTCATTTGTCCACTCCAAATCCAAAATAACTCAACATGGGCAGCTATAGGTAGCAATATATGAAGACATCTTGTATATTTGCAGATAAAGCAGATTGTACTAAATAGGTGCATATACTAAACACCAGAAAAAATTGTGGTGCCCAACACTGTGACCCTATAAATGTCCACTAAGCTGGTATGCTACATGTACAGGTTAAATGCAGCCCATTTACTGTTAATGCTCTATAGGCTGCACTAATGAAGTTGGTGCTAACACTCTAGTCTGCATTACATACAAACTCACTTCTTTCCACAGGAGGACTGAGTAGCATACTGCAATTTTATTAGTGCTCCCTTCACCAGCTTCTGCCCACAGGAAAAAGCTGAAGATGCGTTAATCTTTTAAAGGGGTTTTATATGTAGATTGCTATTATACGCAAATTGGAATATTGTCAAGTTGCAGATGGACTGATTTTTTTAATAGAGTTCACGAACATGAAATGTATAAGCAGACATCCCCACGATCAGTGATTCAAGACCAGATGCTATCCTGGACTATTCTAGAAACATTTTCTTTTTAAAGGGAGTCTTTCACCTGTTTTTCACCTATATAACTAACAGCACTGCCCCACAGAAGATTGCACACATATCCCAGACATACCTGTGTGTCTGTATTACATGTTCAGAAAAAACACTTTTATTCTGCTGGAAAACATCTCCCAAGTGTTCAGTAGTGTTGATCGTGTGCTCCGGCCAAGCACCTGAGTATAATGGAAATCTATGGGACTAAACCCGGCACCCCCTGCTCAGATAAGAGAAGGATATCTGGTTCACATTACACAAGCAACTTATTCTTTATTTATATATAATATAGCTATGCTTATAATAACTATTTCACTGCCTAACCTCTACACTGTCTATCAATAGCTAAATACAACACAAAGACAGACAACAAAAAACACAAAGGCTATATGCCAAAAGCCAGGCATGCACGACAAACCTATCCGTAAGACAGGTATTACAGTCAGCATACTTTACAATGGCAGCCTTGTATACCATGAAACATTGCAAGACAACCTCTCTATCCAGAAGGACCTGAGTGCCAGTGAGTCTCAAAGTTGCTTGAACTGAGTTGGATGGCTTGGGGGACCTGCATGCCCAGCTCATTATCATTAGGGTGACAAAAAATTTTTTTTTTTTGTTTTTTTTTTTGGGTGTCAGCTAACTCTTCTCTCACTGCTAAGGAGGGCTGCACAAAAAATGTATAGTTTTCAAATTGTTCTAATATAATATTTAATAACCTTTTTAAACTGTTATGTGAGCTCATTTACATACAAACATAGACAGGCAGATTCTGCTAGTTTGCATGCCTTTCCCATATGCCTGAGTGTATGCAAATGAGCTTACATAACAAATAGTTTATAAAGGTTATTAAATATCATATTAGAACAATTTGAAAACTGTAAATTTTTGTGTAGCCCTCCTAGGCAGTGACAGAAAAGTTAGCTGGCACCCAAAAAAAAAATAAATTACAATTTTTGTCACCCTAATGATAATGAGCTGGGCGCGCAGGTCCCCCAAGCCATCCCACTCAGTTCTAGCAACTTTGAGACTCACTGGCTCTCAGGTCCTTCTGGATAGAGAGCTGGTCTTGTAATGTCTCATGTGTATAAAGCTGCCATTGTAAGGTATGTTGACTGTAATTCTTGTCTTATACATAGCTTGCCTGGCTATTGGCAAATAGCCACAAAATGTTTGTTCTGTTGTTTGTTTTTATATGTGTTGTACTTAGCTATTGTTAGTCAGTATAGGTTTTTTATTTTTTGGGTGCCACCTAACTCTTCTTTCACTGTTTAGGAGGGCTGCACAAAAATGTATAGTTTTCAAATTGTTCTATTATAATATTTAATAACCTTTTTAAACTGTTTGTTATGTAAGCTCATTTACATAGACAGGCAGATTTGACTAGTTTGCATGTCTTTCCCATATGCCTGAGTTTATGCAAATGAACTTACATAACAGTTTATAAAGGTTATTAAATATTATATTACAGCAATTTGAAAACGATACATTTTTGTGCAGCCCTCCTTAGCAGTGAGAGAAGAGTTAGCTGGCACCTAAAAAAAAATTAAAAAAAATTGTCACCCTAATGATAATGAGCTGGGCATGCAGGTCCTCAAAGACATTCAACTCGGTTCTAGCAACTTTGAGACTCACTGGCTCTCAGGTCCTTTTAGATAGAGAGCTGGACTTGCAATGTCTTATGGTGCACAAGGCTGCCATTGTAAGTTATGCTGACTGTAATACTTGTCTTATGGATAGGTTGGTCATGCATGCCTGGCTTTTGGCATATAGCCTTTGTGGTTTTTGATTGTCTGTCTTTGTTATGTACTTTGCTATTGATAGGCAGTATAGAGGAAAGGTATAGCTATTAGTAGGCAGGGTGAAGTAAAATGTTAAAGATACGTATGTAAGAATGTGAAGAGTAAAAGACTGGAGTATTTGTCTGGAGCACTCCTGGTGTTCTACCGTGCTCGGCCAAGCATGTTCTCGCAACACTAGTGCCCAGCTGAAAGTGAAACTAAAAACAGCTTTCTCTCCCAACTTGATTTCTAACAGCTATATCTTCTGATATACTGGATATAATGCTATGATTTTGGCAAAGCTCAGAATGTCAGATTTCAGAGCTTGTCAGAACCATTTTTCTATCTGCTACCAATCTCAAGATATGAGCAGCTAAAGCAGCCCTCCCCTCTTCAGTCTGGTTTGCAGCAGCAGAGCTGGGCACTTGGCAGCTGTTTTCCTGCAGAATAAAAGTGCTTTTTCTGGACATGTAATACACAGGTATGCCTGGGATTTGTATGCAATCTTCTGTGGGGAAGCGGTTCCTCAAGACATACCCCAATCTGTCTGATTTGCTCACCAAGGTGCGCCGCATCTGTGCGCATTTCTGCAAGTCGAACACAGATGCTGCCACTCTCAGGGCAGGGCAGCGCCGCCTACAACTGTCCGCTCACCGACTGTTGTGCGACGTGCCCACGAGATGGAATTCCACATTAAACATGTTATCCAGAGTTTACCAGCAGCGTGGAGCAATTGTTGACTGCCAGATGTCATCTTCCACCAGAACTGGTAGTCAGGTCTCTCAGATTCCTCAAGTCTACAATGAGGAGTGGACGTGGATGTCTGATATCTGCCAGGTGTTGAGCAACTTTGAGGAGTCAACACAGATGGTCAGCGGCGATGCCGCCATTATCAGCCTCACCATCCAGCCGCTTTGCCTGTTGAAAAACTCACTGCTCAGCATGAAGTCAGATGCTTTGCGCTTGTCACAAGAGACGGTGGAGGAAGATACGTCGCTTGATAGCCAGAGCACCCTCCGTTCTGTTTCTCAGCACGTATCGGAGGAGGGGGATGAGGATGAGGAGGAAGAGGAGGAGAATGTCGGCGAGACAGTACAGGGCACCAGTGCTCAGTCCTTAACTCTTGAGCGTGTATGGGCTGAAGAGGAGGACTTGGAGGAGGAGGAGGAGGAAATGGAGAGTCAGGCCAGTGAGGAGAGGGAATTCTTACGTGTTGGGACTCTGGCGCACATGGCAGACTTCATGTTAGGCTGCCTATCCCGTGACCCTCACGTTAGAAGAGTTTTTTCAAACACCGATTACTGGGTGTTCACTCTCCTTGACCCACGGTACAAGCAGAACCTTTCCACTCTCATCCCTGCAGAGGAAAGGAGTATGAGAGTGAATAGATATCAACAGGCCCTGGTGCACAAGCTGAAACAATTCTTCCCATCTGACGCCGCTAGCGGCAGAGGGCATGGTTCTGTGGGCCAAGTAGCGGGGGAGAGGAGGCGAGCAGGCAGCTTGTCCAGCACTGGCAGGGGAACGCTCTCCAAGGCCTTTGCCAGTTTTATGTCACCCCAGCAAGACACTGTCACCTGTCCCCAGTCTAGGCAGAGTAGGGGGGAGCTGTACAGAAAGATGGTGAGGGAGTACCTAGCTGACCATACCAACGTCCGTAGCGATCACTCTGCTCCATACAACTACTGGGTTTCAAAGCTGGACACGTGGCCTGAACTGGCGCTGTACGCTTTGGAGGTGCTGGCCTGCCCTGCCGCTAGCGTGCTGTCAGAGCGGGTATTCAGTGCAGCTGGTGGCGTCATCACCGATAAGCGTACACGCCTGTCAACTGACAGCGCTGACAGGCTGACGCTTATTAAAATGAACAAAGCCTGGATTTCACCGGAATTCAAATCTCCTCCGGGGGAAAGCAGCTAAAGATTTAAATAACTTATGTATCCGATTCCTCTTCTCTACTCCTCCTCCTCCTCCTCCTTCTCCTACATATCGTCTTTGCCTAACGCTGACCCAAAAAACGCCATTTTTTAGAGGTCCAACTGGCACTCTTTTAGCACAATTTTTCAGGAGGGCCCCCTACAGGCCCTCTATTCAAACAATTTTTCCAGAGGTCCACCTACAGGCCCTCTCTCCAAAAAATTTTTCCGGAGGTCCACCTACAGGCCCTCTCTTCAAACAATTTTTCCGGAGGTCCACCTACAGGCCCTCTCTCCAAACAATTTTTCCGGAGTTTCACCTACAGGCCCTCTGTCAAAACAATTTTTCCGGAGGTCCAACTACAGGCCCTCTGTCCAAACAATTTTTCCAGAGGTCCACCTACAGGCCCTCTCTCCAGTTCCAGTTTCCAGTTTTATTTGCGCAAACTGCATACATTTTTATTTTTGGGATAGGTGTGAAAAATAATATTACTTGCGAATCTATATTGCCCAACATTGGATACGGTAGCAAGTAGAAGACCAAACACATGCTGCCCACAGGGTTCCGCAAATTCCTGGTCCACCCACAAATTCCTTGTCCACAATGTCAAGGAGGTTGAGGTTCTGTTGATGAGCAACAAGTCCTTCTGTACTGAAATCGCCGACAAAATCTCCATCTAATAACCTACAGACCATTGTGGAGAGAGCGGCACAGCTCGCCATCAAAGTGACGAATCCCTAAGCCAGACTGCGAAGAGAAGATAACGAATAAATATCTCTGTGGTTATTTTTGCTAAATAAAAGTTAAATAAACCCCCCAAAAAATTCATCTGTTCCTGTGCCTGATCCACCCAAGTTGAATCTGTCCCATCCTGAGAAATTCCCCCCCAAGGAGTCCCCACTGTAACTTGCTTCCCATACAACTACCTCACCCCCCGACACGTGTGTCTCGCCATTGTCCACCACCTCCTCAGACAACACTGGTAAATCCCCACTGTCAGCACACGGAAACAGCAAAAGGTCTTGCGAATTAGGGCAGAGAATGTTCTGGGCTAGCACATCAGGGAAGGGGTGACTATGGGGTTCCAGGGAGTACGTGACCACATGCAATATCCATTTAAAAGTCATGCCACACTTGATCTAGCTCATAATTGACAATTGTACCGGTTGATGCTAAATTTTTAAGTTGGGGTCCTGCGTCGTCATTCTAACTACATCTGGCTGTTATCACCACCACACACACTAGCCCAGGGGGCACTCCTCTGGCTCTTCCAGCGAAACCTCCTTCCCCCCAGCCTGCCACCCCACCTACAGGCCCTCTCTCCAAACAATTTACTTCTTTGTCCTATCTTTCTCTCTCTCTACAAACTATTTTTCCGAATAGCTGCCATATACGGTATTAAACTGAGTAGTATACATAGAAGACATACCACACTTGATCAATCTCATAATTTACGACTGTACCGGTTGATGCTAAATTTTTAAGTTGGGGTCCTGCGTCGTCATTCTAACTACACCCGGCTGTTGTCACCACCACACACGCTAGCCCAGGGGACATTCCTCTGGCTCTTCCAGCGAAACCTCCTTCCCCCCAGCCTGCCCCCCACCTACAGGCCCTCTCTACAAACAATTTACCCGGATAGGGGACGTCTTAGATATTGTACAGATTTTTGTTTGGTTCTTCTTTTATTTCCCTCCTGACCTGTGATAGGCAGAGCATGGACACTTCCCCTTAGCTGCAGTGGGAAAGACACTCCCCTGGCCAGAGCAAGCTCTTTTTCCATTTCCCGTGGTCGAAAAATCCATAAAATATAAGGTCCCAAGATAGGGGACGTATATGGTATTAAACTGAGAAGAATCGATACCGCACCGGTTGATGCAACAGTCTTTCAAAATCCATTCCGGCTGTTGTCACCACCACACACGCTAGCCCAGGGGGCACTCCCCTGGCTCTTCCAGCAAAACCTCCTTCCCCCCCACCTACAGGCCCTCTCTCCAAACAATTTACCCGGGTAGGCGGACGTATTAGATATTGTACTGATTTATTTTTTATGTTTCAAACTTTTTATTGAAAAATTTTTCAGTAATTAAACATTGAGTACAGTTCAATCTGCTAGTGCATTCAGTCCATTGACAGGGAAATCCCAGTTGGTACACTGGGTCAATGACCATATAACAAATCTAGCAGTAAAGCTTCACAAACTTTAGAGCTTATCAGGCCCTATATGTCATAATGGAGCTATAAAGTAAATACAACCGAAAATAAGACAGGATAAAGAAAAGTAAACATAACCAAATAAAACAATCAATAAAAACAATCAATAAAAACGTACGGTACAATCCTCAGGACTAGAGAACCAGTACTGGACACCTCTTTGTCAGGGTTTACAATGAGAATCGTTGGATGGATGACGAGTGAGGTGAGGTATATTCAATCCAAAGGCCCCAGTTGGCAATGAATTTGGCCATTGCCTGTTCCTTGTAAGCCCACACTTTCTCATATGAGCATGACAAGTTGACTCTCTCCAGTATTTCTGCAACTGCCGGGATATGATCAGTCTTCCAATATTTGGACAGAGTTAGTTTGGTAAGTAGAAATAGAAAAGCAATCGGAACTCTACATCTGACCGGGATTGCTTTCATACCCATGAATAATAGAGCCCAGTAAGGCGATTGTTCAATTATAATGCCACAGAATTTGGAGGCAACTGCAAAGATCTCTTCCCAGAGTCCAGCTATCTTGGGACATGACCATAAAATATGTAGGAGGGTGCCTTTCCCTCCACAATTCCGCCAGCACAAGTTGGAGGTGCCAGGGTACATCCGGCTCAGCCTATCAGGAGTAAAATACCATCGCAGACACGTTTTAACCGCTGCTTCGTAGAAGGAAGCACATTTAAAGGTGGATGTGAGGAAGCGAAATGCCGATACCCAATCTAGAGCTGGCACCTCCACCTGGAGCTCCTTCTCCCAGGTCAATAGGGGGGATGTTTTAGAAAAGGAGGCTTTCATGCCTAAGGCTTGATATATAGGTTTGAGCCCTCTTGTGGTGACTCGGGGCTCCAGTGGAGTGGACCAGGCTGCAATCAGAGCTGCGCTAGCTGATATCTGAAAAGGAGTTCTACTCTGAAGTACGTGCCTTATCTGCAAAAATTTGAAAAAGTCATTTTTGGGTATAGAGAATTCTTGTTGTAGTTCTGCAAAGGATTTTAATACACCTTCTCTATAGAGCTGAGACAAAACATCGAGACCTGATCTGCGCCAGTTCCTTAAATCAGTGTCAGGAAGATGTAATTCCAGCAGTTGCAGAGGAGAGCAGTGCAGTAGTGGGAAAGTAGTACAACAGCACTTATGGTGATATGTACGCCAGTAGTCTAGGGAGATCTGAACTAAAGAAGGCAGTTGCGGGGTTGGGGCCGGAGAGACATTCAGGGAATTGATAAGTAAATCCCTAAGGTTTTGCGTGGGTGACAAGCCCGCCTCTATCTGCACCCATGGTACATCTTCCGCAATCCACCAACGCCTTAGAGCCTGTACTTGTGAAGCTAAAAAATAGTCTCGCAGATTAGGGAGTCCAAGTCCCCCTTGATTTTTCGCCCTACATAAAATATGAGATGCAATTCTAGGTCGACTGTTCGCCCACACAAATGTTTGTAGAAGAGATTGGGCCCTAGTGAAAAAGCAGACTGGGACTCGTGCTGGTACACTCCTAAATACAAACAGCAATTTGGGCAGAATCAGCATCTGGAACGCCGCCACGCGGCCCACCCAAGAGATCTCACCTTTACTAAGTTGAGCAATGTCTTGTTTCATTACTTCCAGGAGAGGCAGATAGTTTAGAGTGTAAAGGTTTGAGATTTTTGACGGGATTTCAGCCCCTAGATATTTAACACTCCCAGATTGCCAGTCAAACGGATATTGGCCCTTCATTGACAAGAGTAGTTCATCAGGCATGTTAAGAGGTAGTACTTGAGATTTTGTCTCGTTCACTTTGTAGTACGATAGTCTCCCATACTCTGCAATAACTGAGAGGGCAGCTGGGAGTTCACTCAACGGGGAAGACAATGTTAGGAGTACATCATCTGCATATAGCGAGATGACATGTTTGTTATCACCTATTTGGACCCCTGAGATATTTGGGTGTTGCCTGAGTGCCTGTGCTAAGGGTTCCATCGCCAGTATAAATAAGAGGGGAGACAAGGGGCACCCCTGTCTAGTGCCATTGGTCAGTTGGAAAGGAGATGACAGAGCCCCATTAACAAAGACCCTAGCTGAAGGCCCTGAGTATAAAGCCTGGATAGCCTGAATAAAGGTTGATCCCCATTCCCATCTTTTGTAGCACCGAGAAGGCAAAGGACCATTTCAAACGGTCAAAGGCCTTCTCGGCGTCCAATGTCACCAACAACGCCTGCTGTCCCCTACGATTGACCAAGTCAACAATATCTAAAACCCGTCGGGTATTGTCCGCTAATTGGCGTCCCCTAATGAACCCTGTTTGATCTGGGGCGATCAAGTGTGGCAAAATGGAGGATAACCTAGAGGCCAGGATCTTTGCATATATTTTAAGATCAGTGTTCAGAAGTGAAATGGGTCTGAAGTTTTGCGGCTGAGTAGAGGGTTTCCCTGGTTTCGGAAGTGTAACTACTGTAGCCTCAAGGTTTTCTCTAGGGAAGGAACCAGCGGTGAAAGCAGAGGTATAAATAGAGTGTAAGTGCGGTAGTAATGCAGTCTGAAAGGATTTGTAATAACTGTTGGATAGACCATCTGGGCCCGGAGACTTATTCAATGGGAGGGAAGTGA
>ONZH01024119.1:0-45924 GCA_900303285.1 Rhinella marina
AATATGTCTATTTTTTATTTATTTTTTTACGTTTTACACAATAAGAGCATTTTTAGAAGAAAAATCATGTTTTTGTGTTGCAGTTTTTAAGAGCCATTTTTTTTTTCATTTTTCGGGCTATAATCTTGTGTGGGGGCTCATTTTTTTCGGGAGGAGGTGACGTTTTTTATTGCTACCATTTTGGGATGCATACGACTTTTTGATTGTTTAATATTATGTTTTTTGGTAGGTGATGCGACAAAAAAAGCTGTTTTGGCTTAATTTTTATTAGATTTTTTTTACGCAGTTCACTTTATGGGGTAGATCATGTGATATTTTTATAGAGACGGTCGTTTCGGACGCGGTGATACCAAATATGTGTATCTTATTTATTTATTTTTATTTGTAACTTTTTTAATGAAATATTTGGGGGAAATTATTTTTTTTATATATATGTGATTTTTTTTTTTTTATGATACTATTTTTTTTATTTTTATTTTTTACACTTTGTGTCCCCCATAAGGTCATACAAGACCTCAGGGGGACATTTAACTTCACTTATTTTATTTTTTTTTTTTTTACACTTGATTTCTCCTGTAACTGGGGCTGACATAGTGGCCCCAGTTACAGGGGAAATACATCCCCAGAGAGGCTGTACAGCATAATACTATGCTGTACAGCCTCAGTGCAGGGCTGATCGGGTCTATGAGAGACCCGGCAGCTCCTGCACTCTCCGGCCCCGGCGATCACATGACCGCCGGGCCGGAACAGGAAGCGCAATAGCGCTTCCTGATCTGTATACACAGCGCTCGTTGAGCGCTGTGTATACAGCGATCTAGAAGGCAGGGACCCCTGGGAACGGTCCCTGCCTTCTCTTTGGGGTACCCTGCTGTCACTGACAGCAGGTACCCCACTGTGCAGCTGCACGATTAGCGTGCAGCTGCTATCTCTGAATGGCCGTTTATAAACGGCCATTCAGAGATAGATAACCACTTCCCGGACGTTTATAGTCAACGTGCGGACGGGAAGTGGTTAAAGGAAGGGTACCAACAATTTTGTCCACGTGTGTATGATATCATCAGGGCCGTATTTAGGGTTCATGCTGCCCTAGGCACTCTCTGTGATGACGCCCCCCCCCCAACGTGACCTATTCCCCCACGCCCCCAAATAGTTGTATAGTAGCCTCTCCTCAGTCCCCCCCATCCCATAGTAGCCTCCTCCCCCCACAGTAGCATAGTAGCCTCTCCTTAGAACCCCCCACCCCATAGTAGCCTCGTTACCCCACCCCCCATAGTAGCCTCCTCCCCCCACAGTAGCATAGTAGTCTCTCCTCAGTAGCCCCCCAACCCCATAGTAGCCTTGTTACCCCACCCCCCATAGTAGCCTCCTCCTGGACTTATTACAGTGACCTATCCTCCCCCCCAACCCCCTGGATACTGAAAATGGTCCTCTGCCAAGCCAATTAACCCCCCCGCCCAACTACCCCACCATCCCCATACACTCAACTACCCTCAGTCTGTACCCCCCCCCACCTGCCGCTGGTGCACCTAGCTTTTCTGATGCCCAAGGCAAATATTGAAACACCCCCCATGCCAAATTCTGAACCTAATCCCTTCCCTCCAGTCCTACTGTTAAAGGGGTTGTCCTCTTTTTACTACTAATGACCTATCCTCACGATAGGTCATCAATATCAGATCGGCTGGGGTCCTCCGGCACCCTGACGATCAGCTGTTTGAAGAGAGAGCAGAGCTCATATGAGAGCTGCTTTCTCTGCTCTGTTCACCTGCTTGCCATAGAATTTACAGTGAAGAGCAGTAAACAGAGCAGAGAAAGCAGCGCTCGTACAAAAAAAAAAAAAAGACAACCCCTTCAAAGACAGACTTGGAAAACATTTCATACAGCACTACAGAGCATACAGGGTCATACAGTGCCACATATGTACCTCTTACATCCAGTGACTTCTCTTCTCTGATGTAGACGTTCTCTTTCCTCTTCTTCTGTCAGACCAGACCGCCATGGTGACTTCTTTCAGCTGTGCCTCGTCTCTGAAGAGTTCAACAAAGACATCTTACTTTCCTACTTTTCCATCATCCTCTCACCTTCTCCACATCTCACCCTGCCCACCCCCCATACTATACTACAGAAACAGCCCCCCTGAAAATACTGGCACCACACAGAAAAACAGTACCCCCCTTACCTTTCAGATCAGATCCCCATATCAAACCCCAGATGAGACCCCCCATCTACAGACCCCCATTAGACCTCCAAACTCCCATATCTGACCCTCATTAGACCTCCAAAGCCCCAATCAGCCCCTCATTAGACCCCCAGACCCCCTATCAGATCCTCATTAGACCCCCAGACCCCCTATCAGACCCTCATTAGGCCTCCAGACCCCTATCAGACCCTCATTAGACCCCCAGACCCCCATCAGATCCTCATTAGACCCCCAGACCCCCAATCAGACCTCCAGACCCTCAATCAGACCCCTCTAGACTCCCAGTCAGACCCTTCAGGCCCCTAATCAGACCTCCTTCAGACCCCTAATTAGATCCCCAATCATACCCCCCCTTCTGGCCCCATATCATACTCTTGTGGCCCCCATATAGAACTCTCCTTCTGGGGCCCATGTCAGACCCCCCCATTCTGTCCCACCATTTCAGACCACCCCATTCTGTCCCACCATTTCAGACCCCCCCCATTCTGTCCCACCATTTCAGACCCCCCATTCTGTCCCACCATTTCAGACCCCCCCCATTCTGTCCCACCATTTCAGACCCCCCCCCATTCTGTCCCACCATTTCAGACCCCCATTCTGTCCCACCATTTCAGACCCCCCATTCTGTCCCACCATTTCAGATCCCCCCCCCATTCTGTCCCACCATTTCAGACCTCCCCATTCTGTCCCACCATTTCAGATCCCCCCCCATTCTGTCCCACCATTTCAGATCCCCCCCCATTCTGTCCCACCATTTCAGACCTCCCCATTCTGTCCCACCATTGTAGATCCCCCCATTCTGTCCCACCATTTCAGATCCCCCCCCATTTTGTCCCACCATTTCAGACCCCCCATTCTGTCCCCACCTTTTCAGATCCCCCCCTTCTGTCCCCACCATTTCAGATCCCCCCCCCATTCTGTCCCACCATTTCAGACCTCCCCATTCTGTCCCACCATTTCAGATCCCCCCCCATTCTGTCCACCATTTCAGATCCCCCCCCATTCTGTCCCACCATTTCAGACCTCCCCATTCTGTCCCACCATTTCAGACCCCCCATTCTGTCCCACCATTGTAGATCCCCCCCATTCTGTCCCACCATTTCAGATTCCCCCCCCCATTTTGTCCCACCATTTCAGACCCCCCATTCTGTCCCCACCTTTTCAGATCCCCCCCCATTCTGTCCCCACCATTTCAGATCCCCGCATTCTGTCCCCACCTTTTCAGATCCCCCCCCATTCTGTCCCACCATTTCAGATCCCCCCCATTCTGTCCCCACCTTTTCAAATCCCCCCCCCATTCTGTCCCCACCTTTTCAGACCCCCCCATTCTGTCCCCACCTTTTCAGATCCCCCCCCATTCTGTCACCACCTTTTCAGATCCCCCCCATTCTGTCCCCACCATTTCAGACCCCCCCATTCTGTCTCCACCTTTTCAGATCCCCCCATTCTGTCTCCACCATTTCAGACCCCCCATTCTGTCCCCACCATTTCAGACCCCCCCATTCTGTCCCCACCTTTTCAGATCCCCCCCATTCTGTCCCCATTTCAGACCCCCCCCCCCAATTCTGTCCCCACCTTTTCAGATCCCCCTCCCCCATTCTGTCCCCACCTTTTCAGATCCCCCCCCATTCTGTCCCCACCTTTTCAGATCCCCCCCCATTCTGTCCCCACCTTTTCAGATCCCCTCCCCCATTCTGTCCCCACCTTTTCAGATTCCCCCCCATTCTGTCCCCACCTTTTCAGATCCCCCCCCATTCTGTCCCCACCTTTTAAGATCCCTTTTTGGCCCCCACTTCAGACCTCAGATCAGACAAGAAAAAAACAGCAAAAACTTACCTCCGGTCCTGGCTGTGTCCCGCTCTCTCCTCTTCCAGGGGCCCGCGCTGAAGTCACCTGACCTCCTGCAGCGTCAGGTCAGAGGCGCTCTGTACGTCCTGACGCTGCAGGCAGTCAGGACACAGCAGCGCCGGCCTCAGGAAGAGCAAGCAGGAGGAGGGGTAAGTACTGTACAGCGCTACCAGCGCTTCACTCCCCCTACTCCTGCAGGCTAGTAAACGCCACCCGACAGCAGCACCCTAGCACCCCCCCTCCCCCTGCGGAAATTTAAAAAAAAATAAATTCCAGGATGTTTTTTTTTTTTTTTAATTCTTATATACTCCTGGCGGGGTGCCGCCCCCTGCAACCTGCCGCCCTAGGCACCGTGCCCCCGGTGCCTAGTTGTTAATACGGCCCTGGATATCATGACTTCATTCTGCAGATTGATAGGATTATGGTGTTACCAAATTTATATTTTTTTCATGTTTTACTACTTACCATAACCTTTTTATTTTTTCCTTTAATGTAGCCAAAGGTACCATTTTGGGTTACATATGACTTTTTGAATTCTTTTTATACCAGTTTTTGGGGAGGTTAGGTAACAAAAACAGCAATTCTGTCATTGTTTTTAACAATGTTTTTTTTACAGCGTTCACCAGACAGGATAAGTAACATGATCTTTTTATAGATCAAGTCGTTATGGATGCGGCAATACCAGTTATGTGTAGTTTATTCCCTAGAGCTATTCGGGTATGGATACAGGAAAAGGCAATTATTATTTAGATTTTTTACATTTTTTTTATTTGATTTATATTTTATTTCTATTTACAAGTCTCCAAGTCCCACTTGGAGACTTGAAGATCCAGTGGTCTGATGGGTGGTACAATACACTGAAATTGTCATTTATTGCAGTGTATTAAACCTGTCAGTTTTATACTACATAAGGACTACCAGACATTAACACCAGGGCCTTTGTAAGGTTTCCAGCTGCCATAGCAACCATCTTGATTCTGTGATGACATTGCAGGAAGTTTGAGGAGGATAGAGAGGTAGATCACTCCCTCTGCAAATTTTTTTTAGATGCCATGCGGCATCTAAAGCGGGTGTCAGCACTGATCTGACACCCGCTTCTGAAGGCGGTGGCGCAGTTTCTGAGCTGCTGCCATACCTATGCCATAAATATATGGCATGGTGCGTTGATGTACTGCTTGCATTCTGCATATTTATGGTACAGTGTGGGAAAGGGTTAAAGAAGTTCCATCCCATTCACATTATGAACAAACAAAACCCAAAGCTAATACAAATGTTGGGCAAAAACCTCATCAGACCAGAAATTTTAAACCAAACAGAGGGTTGGATAATTATATCAGTAAATTTAATACATAACTTTTGGTCCTCTGCCAAGCCAATTAACCCCCGCCCAACTACCCCACCATCCCCATACACTCAACTACCCTCAGTCTGTATCCCCCCCCCACCTGCCGCTGGTGCACCTAGCTTTTCTGATGCCCAAGGCAAATATTGAAACACCCCCATGCCAAATTCTGAACCTAATCCCTTCCCTCCAGTCCTACTGTTAAAGGGGTTGTCCTCTTTTTACTACTAATGACCTATCCTCACGATAGGTCATCAATATCAGATCGGCTGGGGTCCTCCGGCACCCTGACGATCAGCTGTTTGAAGAGAGAGCAGAGCTCATATGAGAGCTGCTTTCTCTGCTCTGTTCACCTGCTTGCCATAGAATTTACAGTGAAGAGCAGTAAACAGAGCAGAGAAAGCAGCGCTCGTACAAAAAAAAAAAAAAAAGACAACCCCTTCAAAGACAGACTTGGAAAACATTTCATACAGCACTACAGAGCATACAGGGTCATACAGCGCCACATATGTACCTCTTACATCCAGTGACTTCTCTTCTCTGATGTAGACGTTCTCTTTCCTCTTCTTCTGTCAGACCAGACCGCCATGGTGACTTCTTTCAGCTGTGCCTCGTCTCTGAAGAGTTCAACAAACAGACATCTTACTTTCCTACTTTTCCATCATCCTCTCACCTTCTCCACATCTCACCCTGCCCACCCCCCATACTATACTACAGAAACAGCCCCCCTGAAAATACTGGCACCACACAGAAAAACAGTACCCCCCTTACCTTTCAGATCAGATCCCCATATCAAACCCCAGATGAGACCCCCCATCTACAGACCCCCATTAGACCTCCAAACTCCCATATCTGACCCTCATTAGACCTCCAAAGCCCCAATCAGCCCCTCATTAGACCCCCAGACCCCCTATCAGATCCTCATTAGACCCCCAGACCCCCTATCAGACCCTCATTAGGCCTCCAGACCCCCTATCAGACCCTCATTAGACCCCCAGACCCCCATCAGATCCTCATTAGACCCCCAGACCCCCAATCAGACCTCCAGACCCTCAATCAGACCCCTCTAGACTCCCAGTCAGACCCTTCAGGCCCCTAATCAGACCTCCTTCAGACCCCTAATTAGATCCCCAATCATACCCCCCTTCTGGCCCCATATCATACTCTTGTGGCCCCCATATAGAACTCTCCTTCTGGGGCCCATGTCAGACCCCCCCCATTCTGTCCCACCATTTCAGACCCCCCCATTCTGTCCCACCATTTCAGACCCCCCCATTCTGTCCCACCATTTCAGACCCCCCCCATTCTGTCCCACCATTTCAGACCCCCCCCCCATTCTGTCCCACCATTTCAGAACCCCCATTCTGTCCTACCATTTCAGACCCCCCATTCTGTCCCACCATTTCAGATCCCCCCCCCATTCTGTCCCACCATTTCAGACCTCCCCATTCTGTCCCACCATTTCAGATCCCCCCCCATTCTGTCCCACCATTTCAGACCTCCCCATTCTGTCCCACCATTTCAGACCCCCCATTCTGTCCCACCATTGTAGATCCCCCCCCCCATTCTGTCCCACCATTTCAGATCCCCCCCCCATTTTGTCCCACCATTTCAGACCCCCCCATTCTGTCCCCACCTTTTCAGATCCCCCCCATTCTGTCCCCACCATTTCAGATCCCCCCCCATTCTGTCCCACCATTTCAGACCTCCCCATTCTGTCCCACCATTTCAGATCCCCCCCCATTCTGTCCCACCATTTCAGATCCCCCCCCCCCATTCTGTCCCACCATTTCAGACCTCCCCATTCTGTCCCACCATTTCAGACCCCCCATTCTGTCCCACCATTGTAGATCCCCCCCCATTCTGTCCCACCATTTCAGATTCCCCCCCCATTTTGTCCCACCATTTCAGACCCCCCCATTCTGTCCCCACCTTTTCAGATCCCCCCCCATTCTGTCCCCACCATTTCAGATCCCCGCATTCTGTCCCCACCTTTTCAGATCCCCCCCCATTCTGTCCCAACATAGGGACAGGGTGTGCCTTACCATCCCTTCTGGGAAGCAGCAATATGTGGTGACACCTCGACTGTGTCCAGGGGACCCAGCATAGCGTTGGGGCCAACCCAAACCCGGCCACTGCACATACAATATGTAAGTGCTGGAACGTAGTGTCTAGTGAGGCTTAGTCCTCACCCCCTAGACAACTCTGCTCACGTTCTAGGACAGGTTGCTGGCAGACATTTGAAATTATACCCTGAGAATTCCTTTCAGTATATAACCAGTCTGCATCCTTAAAGTGGCTGTCTACCCATGAGAACCTTTCTGGCAGACCCCCCAGTGAGACCAGACTTGCGTAGCAAATCATACTTACCTGATCCCTGCCGCTAGGTACCAGTTCCTTCACTCACAGCCACTGCAGATCTCCAGTCTCCCCGCATCAACATCTGGTTTGATCACATGGGTCACATGGCTGCTGTAGCCAATGACTGGTTGAAATCAGACATGTCTCCCATACGTCATCTGACCCAGTGACATGATGGATGAGAGACACTTCACTGATGCAGATAGTCATTAGCTGCAGCAGCCACTTGACCCGCATCAAACTGGATATTGAGGCAGGAAGACAGGAGATCTGGAGTGGTGGGGATCAAGTAAGTATGATTCCCACTGCATTTACAGCCTTGCTGGAAGGTCTGCTCGAAGGGCTCTAGGGAATGAACCACCCCTTTAAGCATTTAAACATTATAAATGTATTAACAAATTTTATTTTTTTTATAGAAGTGAATGGAGAAAGTCCTGGAAATAGGTGTGGATCCCAGAGGTCATTTAAGTAACATGCCATAAATGGTTAAATTGACAGTACTTCTTTAATCTGGACAGAATCTCCTAACATTCTGTTGGCAATGCATGTGAATGGGATATTTTGTCAGATTTAGGCCCCATTCACACGACCGTATATTTGCGGGCCCGCATTACTGCGGACCCGCAAATATACGGGGGCCACCCGGCGTGTGTTCCGCAGCGCTCGGAACACACGCCATGCGGCCCCGTTGAAAATGCCTATACTTGTCCGTGTGCAAGGACAAGTATAGGACATGCTTCAAAAGAGCCGCGTGCCGCGCCTCCCAGCCCCATAGAGGTGATTGGGGCCGCATCTATTCCCGCAACAATTTTGCGGATAGATACGGCCCCATTCATACGGTCGTGTGAATGGGGCCTAGTGTCACCTTTCATTTTGGTTTATCTCAGGGGGGATTTAGAGGAGTGGGGCCATTGCCCCAGCACATCAGACCTCTCAGTTCTGTTTTCACATAGATACACTACTCACAAAAAAGTTAGGGATATTTGGCTTTCAGGTTAAATGTATTGAAAATGTGGAAAGTTCACACTACAGTGAAATTATATCATGAAAGTAGGGCATTTATGTAGAAGCATGCAATGGTGATTTCCTCATCTCAAACTATTTATTGAAACAAAAGCCAACAACAGTGGTGGATATACCCCCCAAAAATGTAAATGTCTCAATAACTTGTCATATGACCTTAAGCATCAATTACAGTTTGACAACGACGTCTCATACTGTTCACAAGTTGACCTATAGTCTGCGGAGGCATGACATCCCTCTCTTCATGAAGGGCGGCCTTCAGATCATTGAGATTCTGGGGTACAGAGTTACGAGCCTCTACACGGCGACTCAGCTGATCCCATAGGTTTTCAATGGGATTCAAGTCTGGAGAAAGTCCAGGCCACTCTGTTTGAAGTACCCCAGTTCCAGAAGCCATTCCTTAAAGAAGAACTCCCGCAAAAATTTTTATTCTCTGACCTGTTAGAAAGGTGCATGATATAATCTGTAGTGAATGTCATTTTCTTATCAGAGGCTGAAATTGAGAGTTTCCACTCTCTTCTAATTGTAGTTGGGTCATGTGACCAACTCCCTGACCTCCAACCTGACCACCTGTTATTTATTTATTCCCCCAATTTGCTCATTCAGTCAGGCCCCCCATATCCCTGCTTTGTGACAGACCACCATCAGACCTAAATACATAAAACTTACCTCTCCTGCTCCGCTGCTCTCCGTGTCCACCGCGGTGTTCAAGTGAATCCCGGCCTGCCCTGCTGTCTCCAAGCCCGCGCTTCACAGTCACGTGACCTGACTGCGTACAGCGTCAGGTAATAGTGCGCGCTGTACGCAGTCAGGCTACAGGAGACCAGGGAGGAAGTGGAGGCCAGGGTAAGTATAAGCGCTTCTCGCGCTTCTCTCCACCGGCTCTTGTGTACTAGAGATCGCTTCCAGAAGCGCTCGCTAGTATGAATGGGTGGCATGGCTCCCCTCACACGCGATATGTCCGCCCCTGCCTTTCTGTGACTCTTCCAGTCTCTCTTTTTCTCTGTTGCAACCTGCTGATGATACTCTGTGACATGCTAAGCTCAATGGCCACTTCCATCTGAGAACATCCTGCCTGAAGCTTTGCAACGTTGAGGTACTGTTGATCAATTGTTAGGTGTTGTCTTGGTCTCATGATGTAAAAATGTTAACAGCATGATGAAGAGGATGTTTAAATACCAATTCTAATTGAACCTGGAAATTTGTGCAAAAAGTACTGAAACATTGAAACGTTGGACACGTGCATTCAAAAGTTTAGAGAAGGTCACATTAAGTTCACCTGTAAAGGTAAGAACGCATTTTAGGTTCATCCTGAAATTTCACCCACAAGTCAAATATCCCTAACTTTTTGTGAGTAGTGTAAGTGTCCTCTGGACACAGATACAGGTTAAAACAATGGTGGAGCAAGGTGCCATGACAAGGTGCAAGGTGTCTGATCAGTGCTGTAATCTTGTTTATAGTCTGCGGCATGATAACACACTGCAGAACGCTTGAGTGGACCTGGTGTCTGGCTATTATTTGGTCACTGTATAGCAATATTTTTGGTTATTGTGGTGCTTGGGTACTGGTAATTGTCCCTGACTGTGTGATTAGGAGTTTCTGTGTTGCACTTTTATTTTCCTTCTTCTGTTGATGATATGCTATACAGTCATGGACAAAAGTTTTGAGAATGATACAAATATTAATTTTTACAAAGTCTACTGCTTCAGTTTTTATAATGGCAATTTGCATATACTCCAGAATGTTATAAAGAGTGATCAGCTTAACAGCAATTACTTGCAAAGTCAATATTTGCCTAGAAAATGAACTTTATCCCCCAAAACACATTTCAACTTCATTGCAGCCCTGCCTTAAAAGGACCAGCTAACATTGTTTCAGTGATTGCTCCATTAACACAGGTGTCGGTGTTGATGAGGACAGGGCTGGAGATCAATCTGTCATGATTAAGTAAGAATGACACCACTGGACACTTTAAAAGGAGGCTGGTGCTTGGCATCATTGTTTCTCTTCTGTTAACTATGGTTATCTCTAAAGAAACACGTGCAGTCATCATTGCACTGCACAAAAAAATGGCCTAACAGGGAAGAGTATCGCAGCTAGAAAGATTGCACCTCAGTCAACAATCTATCGCACCATCAAGAACTTCAAGGAGAGAGGTTCCATTGTTGCCAAAAAGGCTCCAGGGTGCCCAAGAAAGACCAGCAAGCGCCAGGACCGTCTCTTAAAAGTGTTTCAGCTGCGGGATCGGGCTACCAGCAGTGCAGAGCTTGCAGCAGGCAGGTGTGAGTGCATCTGCACGCACTGTGAGGCGGAGACTCTTGGAGCAAGGCCTGGTCTCAAGGAGGGCAGTAAAGAAGCCACTTCTCTCCAGAAAAAACATCAGGGACAGACTGATATTCTGCAAAAGGTACAGGGAGTGGACTGCTGAGGACTGGGGTAAAGTCATTTTCTCTGATGAATCCCCTTTTCGATTGTTTGGGACATCTGGAAAACAGCTTATTCGGAGAAGACGAGGTGAGCGCTACCACCAGTCTTGTCTCATGCCAACTGTAAAGCATCCTGAAACCATTCATGTGTGGGGTTGCTTCTCAGCCAAGGGAATCGGCTCTCTCACAGTCTTGCCTAAAAACACAGCCATGAATAAAGAATGGTACCAGAATGTCCTCCGAGAGCAACTTCTCCCAACCGTCCAAGAGCAGTTTGGTGATCAACAATGCCTTTTCCAGCATGATGGAGCACCTTGCCATAAAGCAAAGGTGATAACTAAATGGCTCAGGGAACAAAACATAGAGATTTTGGGTCCATGGCCTGGAAACTCCCCAGATCTTAATCCCATTGAGAACTTGTGGTCAATCATCAAGAGACGGGTGGACAAACAAAAACCTACAAATTCTGACAAAATGCAAGCATTGATTGTGCAAGAATGGACTGCTATCAGTCAGGATTTGGTCCAGATGTTGATTGAGAGCATGCCAGGGAGAATTGCAGAGGTCCTGAAGAAGAAGGGTCAACACTGCAAATATTGACTTGGTGCATTAACTCATTCTGTCAATATAAGCTTTTGTTACTCATAATATGATTGCAATTATATTTCTGTATGTGATAAAAACATCTGACAAACACACATAAAAACCAGAGGGCAGCAGATCATGTGAAAATATAATATTTGTGTCATTCTCAAAACTTTTGGTCATGACTGTACATATTTAAAGAGGTTATCCAGGAAATCATAATGATGACCTATTCTCAGGATAAGCCACCATTAACAGATCGGCGGGGGTCCGAGTCAAACACTCCCACGACCAGCTGCTCCAGGGAGCCGCCACGCTCACCGGAGCTCTCACCAAGCACAGTGCCGTACATAGTATAGCGGCTGTGCTTGGTATTGCAGCTCAGCCCCATTCACTTCAATGGGGCTGAGCTTCAACTAGGCCATGAGACCGATGTACATTGATGTCACATGGACTAGGAAGAGGCCTCGGCGCTCACATAGCAGCTGACCGGCAGGAGTCCCTGTTGTCGGAGCCCCGCCCATCTGATATCGATGACCTATCCTGAGGGTAGGTGATCAATATAATTTACTGGATAACCCCTTTAAGGTACTGATTAAAGGGTGTAACCAAAGTAAAGAACATTCGCAGTGCCATATGTTGTGTGGTGCATGTCGCTGTTTTTTAGCCTGCCCAAGGTACAGTTCTGGATCCGTCCCTATTTTCTATAAATATTAAAGGGTTTATCATCTCACTTCAGCAAATTGCATTTATCATGTAGACAAAGTTAAAACAAGGCACTTACTAATGTATTGTGACTGTCTATATTTGCAGGCTTGATTCATTTTTCCACCACATTATACGCTGCTCCTTTTCAGGGATTACAATTACCTTGCAATCCAGCAGCTGCGGCCATGCTTGCACACCACAGGATGCACAGTAAAAAAAGTTGGATTGCTGGGTGGTCATAACTCCTAGACACGAGCAATGTATAATGCGATGGAAAAATGAACCAAGCACACAAAGCAGGCTATATGGAGAATCCCAATACTTTTGTAAAGGCCCCTTTACACTGTAAGAGCATCAGGCAATTAATTGCTAACAAGCATTTGTAGAAATGCTCGTTAGTGATAATCTGTCGGTGTAAAGGTGATGAATGACTGTATTTGTGCAGTCACCTAGATCATCATTTGCCGGCAGCAAATCATGCAGTTTAGGCTCTACTGCTGGCAAACCATGATTATGTATGGGGACTTGCAATGGCATCAGCAATCGCTCCTCCCCATACTGTGTAGGAGATCTTTGCATGTAAATACGGCAGTCTCTTCACTGATGAGCTTCCTTCCTGACAATCGTCAGGGCTTTTAGTGCCTTTGTCTACATGATAAATGCCATTTGCTGTGAAACACTGAACAGTATGTTCACATTTAACTTAAAGGAATCTGTCACAAGTTTATGCTGTCCTATCTGAGACCCTGATGAAAACACTGGGCCACGTATTTGTAGGAATTAGCAAAGTTTTCCAAAATTTGATTTGAATGCTTTGCCGAATTTTTTCAAGAAATTCGCTTTGTTCCGAATTAATTTGTCACGAAGCTTACCTATTAAACAACACTGTTTAACTAGCTATCTCTGTGCCCTACACAGGGATTGATGCAAACTGCACTGTCTCTTATGGATCCCTTCAGCTTCTGATTACAGTCCCTGCACTGTCCCTCCAGTCTCCCTATGCTCTCCCTACTGTGTGTAAAAACTCTCCCTACACTGCACTCTCCCTATCCTATATTCCACAATTAAAAGTTTTTAGCAACACTGTCCCTAGCATTTGTCACGCCTCTCCCTATGATTAGCACACATTGCAATGGCAGAGACTGTGCAGGATGAGGCTTAAAGGGCTTTGACATCACAGGAGCTGGCTAGCTGCTGAATGGCTGTCTGCACGGCATTATGGGTGATTGCGTTCCCGGGCTTCTTACTTTCACATTGTAACACGTATAGCCGCCATTTTCGGAAAACCACGATTCGTCACCATGAAGCGTGAGGAAATTCAGATTTGTTATGAATCAAATTTTTCATAAACTTCAGATCGAATTCCACTTCAGATGCTTCGAACTACTTGTATTGACAGTCATTTTCTAAAAAAAAACACTGTTGAGCAGTGCTGGAGTCTTCTTTATACAGCGCATGAGCTCAGGAGTTCTCATATTCATGAGTTCCCAGCATTCCTCGCCCCCTGTTGCTGATTGGCACCGCTACATAGGATAAGAGCTGGCAATCATTGTGTGTGTGGGTGGAGAGGGGGCAGCAAGAGCTGGGAGTTCATGAATTTGAGGGCTCCTGGACTATAGTTTTTGGCTCCCTGCTCAATAGTGATTTTAAGAAAACGATTGTAAATGACCCAGTGTTTTCATCACAGATTCTCAAATAGGGCAGAATAAAATGGGTCATAGATTCACTTTTAAGTATACCAATCATTAATATAACTGGCAATGTAAAATCTTATTTGCGGTTCCCTATGTACACAATCATATGCTATTTTATTACTTTCTATAACTTATTCATAATCCACATGTTTACTGCTGTCATGAATACATTGCCTAAAAAAAACACGGATTAGGTCAACAGATGAGTTACAACTGGGCTAATTTGCAAGTGGATCTGTTGGCACTCCATGGCAGAAATTTGAGTTTCGGTTGGGGATTTCCGCAGGTTACAAAAATTTGCCTGTAGCAAAGAACATGGTATAAATGTGCCTTAAGAATGTTTGCTTTAGAAAATGCAGCAAATCCTGCAGACTGACAATAAGTGGGGCAAATCTATTATTGTGACTGTGCATTGTTGTAACAATTAGCCAAAATTCAGTAGTTTTTAGGAATATAAGGTCGACCTATGATGTAAAAAGTTTTATAAAGCAAATGCACCAAAAATAATAATCCACTGTGTCAGACAGGCCTGTGTTGGTTCTCCAGCTCGACAAGGGGGGTTAATAAAAAGGGCTGTGGCTCCAGATGCAACAGCATTTTCCAAAATGACACAAAAATTTGACACAAAGTAAGCTATCCAACAGATGACGTACAGCAAGACAACGTCTAAAGTTAGACGGTATCTAGCCATACACCAAATTTATCATACACCGCAATCCACTGTGATAAATTAGCATTTCTTTAGACTGCCTGGTCTAAGATTATGCTGTCTACATTTTAAATAGGGTTAGACAGGTTTTCCAGGATTTAAATATTGATGAATTATCCCCAAGATGGGTCATTAGTATCTGATCGGTGGTGGTTCGCCTTCTGCCACCGTATGTCTATTAGCTGTTTGAAGTGCTATGGGTGGGCACCATGGCAGGCTTCTTCCTAGATCTGCGCCATGTCCATCGGTAACATGGCTATTGTGCAGGTCAAATTCAATGGATGGGTTTGAGCTTCAAAACCAAGCACAGTCACTATAAATTGGATGGAGCTATACAATGAAGAGGCCATCATTTGCCTTGGACCCAGGATACCTAACTCATACTACTAGGATCTGACCGGTTATCCTTTATATACATCGATGGTTGGTGGGAGACACCATGTCCACTGTGCTTGTACTGAAGCATTGCATGTGTTTACCTCCTGTCTATCATAGGAGCAGTGGCATGCATGAGGACCACTACTGTATTACTGTATTGATTATATGATTACATTTATTAAACATTTTATTTTGGATTTCACCCCATTTGTTTTGTGATCTGTGGTGAATTTACCTCTGTAGTATTGTGGTGGATACTTTTTTATAATGAAGAGGCTGCAAAGCTCCTGCGAATAGGTCAGAAATAGTTTATTCCCCACCCCATTGTGGGCAGGTTTATGTCTTGTGCCATAACACCAAAGTGTACATTAAATTGGTTCTATGAGTTTCAATACTCTTTTTGATCTACCGAATAGTAGTTTCAAACTCAGCATTTTTTCTGCCGCATTTTTTGGCCAGTTGTCCTTTATTTTCCCATTCCTTTTGAATCTACATCGCTGTTGGCTCAAATAACTGCATGAAAAACTACTATGAAAATGCAGCATTTTACCATAGACATGTAAAACCACCATAAACTGTACAGAGTACTGTTGATGTACATACACCTGAATGTTACAATGGTATTTCTGCTTATTAACCCGTAGTTACAGTGAAAGGATGACTTTTCTGGTAACATTTCATTGATGTATCATCTTTATGTCACTTTATGTCATTTTCACATTCAATTTATAACCACATCTGTATCATCTTCATGTCAATTTATGTCATCTTTATATCACTTTCACACTCCATTTATTACCACAGGATCACGACATTCAGTTAAATCTGAAAGGTATGGTTGGAACACTAAACACAGTATTGTCCCACACCCACACATTTCATGTCACTTTGGTACAAGGAACCTCAGCAAGGGCAGATAGAGGCTTATAATTTTATTTGTGTAGTGATGCACTTTACCACTATCTTAAAGTATGTACAGCAAGTCATCGGAAGAAGGAAAATAATAGTGGAACACAGAAACTGCGCTCCACAGGGACAGGGATCAGGGACAGGCATACACAAGTGTACACTACCACTATATGAATACTGCTATAACCAATTATACAGCCATACAGTGATCATATAGTTATCAGATACTAGGTCCATAGAAACTGGTCTGCAGTCTATTATCACACTGCAGTCTATACAAGAGCACTAATCAGATGCTTTCACAGACAGAATACACATTACATTAGTAATGTGACTGACAGTTGACAACTTCTCTGACTGGACTTCTTCTCTTACCTTTTAATCTAAAGTCAGCCCAGACTGTTATCACTTTTCCTAGTTACTGCAGTTTGTTGTCCAGTCACATTTGGCCCCTTGCTTTTGCAGCACCTAGATTCTAGCAACAAAGCAACAAAGCAACAAAAAATATATTCAGACTCTAGACCAGGGCTCAGCAACCTCTGACGCCCCAGCTGTTGTGAAACTACAACTCCTAACATGAACCTGAATTTTATGGGAGTTCTGACAACAGATGAAAATTCAGGCAGAGAGCTGTAATTTCACAACAGTTGGAGTGCAGGAGGTTGTACTAATGACCCATGCTGTAGAACAAACCCCTAAGTAAAATTAGACTGCAGACCAGACCTAAAAAAAAATAATTCTTACCTCAGGCCAGACCACTAAGTTCATTCAGATTCCAGATCAGACCCTTAAATAAATTTAGACCGCAAGCCAAATGTCAGAACTATTCCAGACCCCAGACCTAAAAAATATTCAGACTGCAAACCAGACTCATTTACACGCCATTCTTACTCCTGTCAGCTCCAATGTTATGAGCAGCAGAGAGTTTCCTTTTGTCTTTTACTCATACTGTTTAGAGCAGTTTAAATGTAACTGCCTTAGACTTGATCCATTATCATAGGTCAGCTGACCATTTTGCTCAGCTTTGTTAGTTTAAAGAGGAACTCGGGATTGGTTAGCCTTCCTTTAACTATTACTGCTTTCTGTTTTCAATGTGCAGTGTACAGTATGAACTACGTATATGCATTTGTTCCTAGGTTAGATTGATGTCTTGTCAGTGTACGTAGCTGAGAACTCGTAGACTTCATAGACCTTACCTCACTTCTTGCCCCGATTTTTTTGTTTTGTTTTCCTGTGGAATCTA
This sequence comes from Rhinella marina, assembly GCA_900303285.1. Classification (NCBI taxonomy): domain Eukaryota; kingdom Metazoa; phylum Chordata; class Amphibia; order Anura; family Bufonidae; genus Rhinella; species Rhinella marina. Next base: position 17,424 of record ONZH01024119.1, read on the forward strand.
ACAGTCTGTTTGCTAAATTTACTTTCTGATTTTCTTGTCTCTTGGTCCTAGGGTGTTCTTGTTATCTTGTTAGGCTCAGTATTGCAGATTAGGGACAGTTTCTGTTAGTGTCAGTTACTTCTGTCCACCATTCATCAGCTTCCAATCTGAAACCATCACCATCTCATGTCCTCCCCATTACCTGACTGCAGGGTGTTGCTATTGTCTCAAAAGATCTGGGGACCAAGCCCCAGTACATGTCTACTAAATTCTTGATCCTCACCTCTTTGACCTTCCCAAAGACAAATGTTGCTTGCTGGATAAATATAACATTTAAAATTACAATAGCACTACCAAACATCCCAAAAAAATATAGCACTACATACCTATTGCATTCAGTGACTACAGGTGATGTCTCCTCTGATTGCAGACCTCGTATTCCTCATCTTCTCCATTAGGCTCAGACCACCATGACAACTTACTCCAGCCACGTCTCGTATCTACAGAGATTGCCAAACAGACATCTTAGGTTCATTGCATTTTCATCATCCTCCCCACTTTCTCAACACAAGCTCCCCATCCAGGTTCTCCAATAGTGTCACCCAGTTGCTACTCCCAATACCATGGCCCCCAATGTCCCCAAATATTATACTGCAGAAATAATCATGTCATATATGTAGTCCCCCTGAAAATGTTAGTCCTAAACAAATAGTGCCCGCTTCAATAGTTACTGCCACCTAGTGTCCTCTAAAATAATTGTGCCCAGCAAATAGGCAAATAGTGCTCCTGACAGCAACAATTCCACAAACATACAGTTTCCCCCCAAAAAAATTGTATCATGCTAACAATAATGCCCATTAAGTACCCTGAAAGGTAATTCTGGCAAGTAGCTAGTGCTCCAAAAACGTATATTAGCAAGTAGATGGTGCCACAGGAATAGTATCGAAGCAATACATCCAAAAATAACTATGTTAGGCAGAGTGCAGCAATAATAATTGTGCTCACCCAATAACCTCAAAATAACTGTGCCAAGCAGAGTGTAATAGTTATAGTGGTCCCTTAATATCCACCAAAAGTTAGGGTTCTAGGGTGCTTCCATAGTAAAATTGCTCCCAAAAGGCCCACCAATAGTAATAATTTTCTCCCAGTAAGCCCTCCTTATTACAGTTCCCCCAATAAAAATAATGTTTCCTGGAGTGCCCCCATAAGTAGTAGCACCCTCCACAGTGAGCCCAATAATAATGTCCCCATAGTGCCCACAGAAGTACTGTAATATTGCCCCATAGTGGCCACAGTAGTAATAATGTTCCCCACGGTCCCCAGTAGTATTAAAGCCACCCATAGTACTCCAAGTAGTGGTAAAACCTTTTATTTATTTTATTGCCTTTAATTCTAGGAGACTTTGGAGTGTCATATACGACTTTTTAGGGCAATTGGGGCATTTTAGATTTGCACTGAATTTATTTGGACCAAATCGAATTCAAACAAATTGAGCCCAAAACAAATTTCGAGAAAGTCACTCATCTCTAATCTTGGTGGATACGCAGACATATTGACTGTGAAAGTGGGACAATTGTCATGATTTTAAGTGAGAGAATGAAAGTGTTTAAAATGATTGCAGCATTCCACCCAGAGCAATAATGCCCCATTGCCTAAAGCTCTGAGAAATAAGCGTAACACTTACATAACTAGAAGGGTTTAACATAATCAGTCTGGCTCTCTCGCTAACTCTCTCAGCTCTTATGCAACTGCATAAACAAAGTTCAAGGTTAGGTTCACTACTCCCACAGCTTCCTAAACAAGGCAGTATTATGTTATGCTACCAGCAAGTGTGTGGCATCTAGCAAGTGATGATAGTTTATTTACATGATGTTAATCATTACTTTAAATAAAACTGCAATTTTTTCTACCATATCTCTCTATCTATCTATCTATCTATCTATCTATCTATCTATCTATCCATCCAATGCAACAGCACTCTGCAAACATTGAATATATGAAGTAATGCTATATTCAATATATAAAAGAATATCAGGCACTTAGCTACTTAGCAAATATATTTTGGTCAAAATCATCATGCCCATCTACCACGGCAAGGTGACCTCTTTTAGATAGGACCTTACTCTATAATGATCTCTCTCTTAGTGTCAACTGGCCTCAAGTGAATTCAGGGAGAGCAGGCTCCAGCTATATACAGTAATTTATGCAGTAATGCAGTAGTTAAAAAAAAAGCCTGTGGGAAAGATGGATGGTTAGGGGTGCATGATCAAAATGGAGGCAGCCACACCCCCAACTGCTTACTGAACAAAACACAGAGGTGTGGTAACAAGTTGGGGGTTGTACCTGCACAGTCTGAAAATAGCAGCACTGATTGGATAGAGTAAGTCTGTGCAGGTACACACCCCCAACTGGCTACCTCCCCTCTGTACCCTTACTGCAGACTGCTAGCAATTCATTCATAACTGTATCAGTCTCAATGAGCATGACAGAAAAATTTGAAAATGAGTAAAAAGCAGGTGGAGCTATACAGACAGATTGCATTGAATAACTCAGTAGGTATGATATATTTTTAAGTATATGCAGTTACTAAAGTATTCAGATCCAGGTGTTGCAGTATTATTCGTGGGACAACCTCTTTAACCCTTAGGAAACCGGAGATTTTTTTCGTTTTTGCGTTTTCATTTCTTCCCTATCTTCCTTGAACCATAACGTTTTTATATTTTTGTTCACATAGCTGTATGAGGGCTTATTTTTTGCGGGATGAGTTGTACTTCCTAATGCCACCATTTATTATGGCATACAATGTAGCGGGAAGCGGTAAAAAAATTCCAAATGGGCTGGAATTGTAAAGAAAATGTAATTCCTCCACTGTTTGACAGGTTTTGTTTCCAATTGCGTTCCGTTTGCGGCAAAACTTATCCATGCCCTTCATTCTTTGGGTCAGTACAATTACAACGATCCCACATATTTATAGGTTTTGTTATGTCTAAATAGTGTAAAAATAAATTGACACTATTGTTTTGACCATGTTCTGACCCCCATAACATTTTTATAGTTATATCTATTGATCTACTGGCTCGTTTTTTTGCAGGACAATCTGTAGTTTTTACTGATACCATTTTAGAGTGTGTGTGACTTTTTTGATCACATTGTATTACATTTTTTTGGGTAAGAGAAGCAATGAAAAAAATGGCAAATAGGCCGTTTTCACCCTTTTTTCCGTTATGCCATTTGGCGTATTGGAAAAATATTTTTATATTTTAATATTATACGGGCGTTTTCGGTCACGGTGATACCCATGATGTTTATATTTTTTGTAATTTATGTATTTATTTTTTATCATACGGAAAGGGGGGTGATTTAATCTTTTATGTTTTTATTATTATTTTTTATACATTTTTTAACAGTTTTTTAAAACTTTTTTGTTATGATTTTGAAGCTCGTATTTGAGCGTAGAAAATCCATTTTTTTTTTAAATTCTGAACAATCATGGATTTTTTAAAATCCAGTTCTTGCTCAGAATTTCTCATTTCTTATGTTGGCCTGGTGGCCAAAATAAGAAATGCTGCTTTAATACCCTGAACCTCTTCAGCGAGGCTCAGCGTATTGTGGCTCAATGTCTGGTAGGCCTGATGTAACCACACCTTCTAGTTGCCAATTCGATGAGGCATTACAGAGAAATAACACCTTTTGTAAAGAGCTGTTAAAGAAGAACTCCCGCAAAAATTTTTATTCCATGTCCTGCTAGAAATATACATGATGTAATCTGTAGTGAATGTCATTTTCTTACCAGTGTCTGTATTTTTGAGTTATATCTCCCTGATGTGTCTCATTTGTGTCATGTGACTAGGAATCAGACCCACCAACTCACACAGCATCTTATGTGTGGACAGGAAGGTTAATTCTCTATGCATTCCTATGGGAGCCTCACTTTCAGTCTCATAGGAATGAATAGACCCTGTCCTGGGTCAGTTGGAGGTCAGGGAGTTGGTCACATGACCCAGCTACAATTAGAAGACAGGGGATAACTCAAAAATACAGTCTCGGATGAGAAGATTGCATTCACTACAGATTATATTATGCACCTTTCTAACAGGTCAGAGAATAACATTTTTTGCAGGAGTTCTTCTTTAAGCGCACCAAGGGCAGGCCTGAGCCCCTCAGTGATCCCTAGCTCTGAAGCTTTCCTTTGGCAGTCCCTCCTTCCTCTTCTCGGATACCGAAACTTGGCCCTGACAAGAAAGAGGGAGAAAGAGTGAAAGAGGAAAGTCGCAGAGCTAGAGTTCACTTTGGCAGAGAAGACTATATTTGGAATAAAGATTTTGTTAGCTAAATTATAGAGAATACAATTTTATAGACAATGTCAAGGTCAGAAACAAAATAGATATATCACCAAAACATACTGGCCTCATGGGTATGTGGAGTTATTTTGATTCACATGAGTTATTTTTACATCTCTGGAAAAAAAATTAAAAGGGATTATATGAGAATGGAGTCCCTTGCACACAAATCAGGAACTTGTTCCTACCTTTGAATATATCAGCATGGCAACAGTGATATAATGTATATGCCAGCATATCTGCCATAGACGTAGGGAGATGTTGGTTCCAGTGGACATCCATATATCTTGCCATTCTGTGAAAAAGATATAATATTTAAAATTCACTGTATGACCTTCTTACCTGGACCACATTATGGCCACGCTCTTATATTTGCCTAGATGCCACCTCTAACATGTCCCATGGTGTTTTGCCTACGCACCACCCTTGGAGGAATGATCAGCTTGCATATATCAGAAACTCCAGGAACACACCGTAGATCATGATAAACTGTGAGCGGGATACTGCAGTGTCAGATACATTTTTTATGGTAAAAGAAAGGGTCCTGTGTAATTCACCTGTATACTAGTTAGTCCTCATGTACACTGCTACAGTATATAATTACACTGCTATATCATGGCTCGGTTTTGTACATGAAGATTCACATCGTCATGTTATCATATCAATAACTAAAACGTTTGAATGTATGAGCCAAGATGCCGTGGCACAGCACTTAGATGACCGCAGCAGCCATTATAATTTAGCAATCAGTGGTGGCTCTGGGATTCTACATAGAAACATTTCAAGTGCAGCCCATGCTTTGACCTGTCTGAATGATGATACATGATGTATCTGCTATGTGTATAGGCAATGCATACTAAAGGTAAAGCTTTCATTTAATATTATTTTATTGATGCTATTCAGCCTTTTTTCGATTGTTTTTCAAATATATTACTATGTATGTGTGTAATTATATTGTGGAAGGTTCCCACATTTGTAACTGATATATGGTTGGAACAAAGAGACTGGGAATTTTTAAAACTCTGAGTTTATTTATGCCTTTTAGTTTTAATTGATTTGTGTACTATAATTACATATTATTACACAGCAGTTTTCTGTTGCTAAAAAAGATACATTTGTTGTGAATAACGAATAATATTGCTTCCTGTCATCACAATACATGATCCAGGCACTAGACATTTCACAAATCTCAGTGCAGGGGCCTTGAAAAACAGGGCTCTAAGGGCATTGGTACCCACAGCAAAGATGTTAAGCTGGTAATAATCTGTGAAGATCTAAGGTGATGTAGGGGTTAATGTTGGTAATTTCCATTAAAGGGGTTGTCCCACAAAAAATATTTAGCAGTTTTCAAATCAACACCTGGATCTGAATACTATTGTTATTGTATGTATTTATTGAGTTATTCAATAAAATGTATCTGTATAGCGCCACCTGCTGTGTGTTTGTTTCTTATTTTCTTTCTTATTTACTAAGATGGCCGCACACGCTCAGTTCCCCGCCCACTCCACGCCCCCTTTTTTAGACCTGCCGTGAGCTGGGAAAAGTTGCAGATTGTGGTGCAAATAACCTTTGCGCCGCAATCTGAGACAGATATATGCCAAAAAGTGTTGTATATCTCTTAGTAAATGACCCCCTTGGTTTATAAATAGGCTTGATTCAACATTATGTTCTAGAATTGACCAAATTTTGGTGTATTTCACACCAAAGTCTAGGTATAACTACATTAGTATGATTAATGTTTTTATTAAAGTTTTGTATCAGCACAAAAAAGCGAACAAGTAAAACATTGGATCATGCAGAGACAGTGGCCAGTCATACTCGATATTCCAAAAAGAATTCCAGAACATGTAAAGTCTTCAATATCTACTAGACTATGAATGATTTTGCAGTCTGTTTTGGATGAGAAGTACATATTAATGTGATGAGTATAACCAGCAGCAAGTGAGAACAAGATAAAAACCTGGCTCTGAATTGGAAAACAAGAGAAAGAAAAGTTAGAAAGGTGGAGGACATAAAAAATGAGGAGGACCAAAAAAACCCCCCAAAAACGAATAATACCAAGAAAGAACATAAACCAGGATCCCGAGAGGCAGTAGAAACTTGTGAGCCCAGAGACCAAATGACACAGGGTAACCCCTAACAAGAACAGACATCAAATAAAAAAGTTTGACAGTCAGAAAGCTCTTGGAATTTAATCCAGTCTTGTCATAACATTACACATTTTGAGGTGTCACCAAAAGATTCCGCAGATAGCTGCTCCACGAGGTATAAATATATAACAAAGAAGGACCGCCTCTCCCTTTCCAATATGAAGAGACTTGAATTCAAAGCATAATAGCATCATCAGTGACTAGTTTTGGCTCAAACCTGAGCCTTTTTCAAACTGAATAAAAGTCTCTTCATAAAGAAAGTGAGTGCTGGTCCTTCTTTGTTATATACTAGTGAGACGCCTTCCATGGACGCACGCACCACATGCAAACAGCAGTGCTGACCGATCTTCTTCGAGGAATAAATATGTTTACTCTTGATGCCATTCCAGTGTTGAGCCATGCAAAAGAGCAAGAGATTTCCTTTTTGAGAATCAATGGAGGCCAGTAAAAGGCACAGTAGCACAACTTGCGGTGTATTGCACAGCAGCTTCTGATCAGGGGAATGATATGCAGAGAACACTTTATCTTAGAAAGGTTTAACCCTGTCGCACCCCCAAAATATATGTATCGTACACTACTGGAAAATGAAAAAAGAATACCTTGAAATCTTAATGCGTATGAGCTGAAATCAACAAAATCTAAACCGCTAGAGGTGCTTGGTCAATGATCACACGACCAAGGTGGTCTACCCTTTATTTTGGGTTCTGCAGTAGAGTATATGTTGAGGTAGGGTTACATTAATACTGGGTGTCATCTCACCTTGCTGTGATACAGGCTACCATTCTGGCATGGTAATAGTCATACAGATGCTGGATATGATCTGGAGTATATGTCGTTCCATGATCTTTTTCACCTTGAACCTATAGTTCAGCCAAGATGGTTGTTGGCTTCTCTGCATGGGACATCCATTGCCCCATCCAGTTCCAGAGATTCTCGATGGTGGAGAGATTTGGTAATGGAGCTGGTCAGGGGAGCTGCTGGATACCCTGAGAAACATATTATGCAACATAGGCAGTGTGTGGGTGGCCATTATCTTGTTGGAACACCATGTCTCCTATCTAAATTGAAAAAGTCAGTAGGACTGGTTACTCCTGGAATTGGAGTAAGGGAATATCTTTCCTTTAACAGACATTCTAAAGTGTCAGTGAATTCCATTGTCTAAGTGTTTGTTTCGACATTTTGGCATGATCAGCCATTTGTGGTCTATCTGGATGAGAAATCCAGGGGGCATGCTTCAGGTGGAGAGGGTAAAAGGACTGTTCCAGTGTTACCCACTGTTTAGAAGTACTATGATGCCAGTCCAAATGCCTAGTAACAATGGCCACAGCCCCCTACCGACTCAGATTGGTACAGATTTTTTAGGCTTACCCACATTCTAAGCAGACCCCATACTATTCTGAGCATAGCCATCTTCATCCTTTGAAAACATTTTCAAAGTTAATGGTATGGGAATAGTCTGAAAAATATCTAAAAATTTGGGCAAAATATCCATCTTGAGTGTATTCACGTACCCAAACCAAGACAGTCCCTTTTTTATTAAAGGGCATCTGTCAGCAGATTTATACCTATGAAACTGGCTTACCTGTTGCATGTGCGCTTGGTAGCTGAAGGCATCTGTGTTGGTCCCATGGTCATATGTGTCCGCATTGCTGAGAAAAATTAAGTTTTAATATAAGCAAATTAGACTCTAGGAGCAACAGGACATTGCCGTTACATCCAGAAGGTCTGCTTCCTCTGAATCTGTTGCACTCTCTCCACCTTGATTGAAGGGCCAGGCATTAGGATGTTTTTCACTACCTGGTCCTGTCAATCAAAGTGCAGAGGGAGCAGCAGTTGCAGAGAAAGTGGGGCCTCTAGGTGTAATAGCAATGCCCATGTTGCTCCTAGAGGCTAATTTGTATATATTAAACCATCATTTTTCTCAGCAATGAGAGCATATATGAACATGGGACCAACACAGATGCCTTTCAGCTGCCAAGTGCATATGGAACAGGTCAACCAGCTTCATGGGTACAAATCTGCTGAAAGATGCCCTTTACAGACTGTGAGTTCAAACAGAGTGCGATCTCGAAGAGTTTAAAGGTTCAAGGTATACTTATCCTGATCAGACAATATGGACACAACCAAGTATTCTATAGCATGCGGCAACTGCATTAGTAAATGTGAAACAATATGTGATTTGGAACACTATAGCTATTCTGCTTGAGTACAATAGCTTTAGATGCTGCCTCTTCACCATGGAGTTTATTTTTAAAACTGCTGAAATTGGTAAAATGAGAACTACAAAACAAGCCAGAGGCACAATAATGTCATGGTAAAAAAAGAAATAAGTAACTGAATGAAATCCCAGCAGCCACTGCAACAGGATCAGCTGAATTAGGATAGTGCCAGAGTATGAAACTGCTTGTTGACATGCTAAAAAAAGAAGAACATTCTCACCCAGAGGCCCCTTCTGTGTGTTCAGGGTTTCTGATTTCACAGACTGAAAGGAAGACTAGTGTAGGCACCATATCTACTAGATAATTTAGCTCCTTTAAAACTACATATACAATTCCCAGATGCCATATACCCAGCGCATGCAGGAATCAATCATAGTGCCTGTTGTGATTTACCTACACATTTTGGGTCTGTATTTCTTTCATTTGCTTATTTCTGTTAATGCAGATAACCTTTCCTGGTGTGATGGAAGAACTATATTGAGTGAATAACATGAATATCCCCCAATTCTTCTTTTTCTACCTCTGGTCCAGTAGAACGCTGAGGACAGTGATTGGCAGCTGCGGTCACAAACTGCTGCAGTTTGTAAATAACTGGTGGTAGGAGAACCAGACCAGCAACAGAGGGGAGAAAGACCTGTTATGGCAACCATTGACATCTACCTTTATCTCCATGATACTTACATAATACACAATACTCACCCTCTCTACACAATAGTACCCCTTTTCCACTAAAGACCTCTTTTTAATTATTCTCCTAGAACTGGACTTTTTTTTTCCTGGCAGGGGAGTACATAGAAATCATTGGGCCCCATAGCAAGAACCTGAATTGAGCCCCCATGCCCTATCCATAGCCCCTCACACTACCCATTCATGGCCCCTCCTTTTACCCACGCCTGGTCCCTCTCATTGCTCCATGAACTGTGCTTGCTGCTGCATATTATACAGTATGCCATCAGGGCCTGACTGTCCCACATATGATATTGCATAAAGCTGCTTTATTTTTTTGATGCCCCTTGCTATGGGGCCCAATGATTTCTATGTACTCCCCTGCCAGGAAAAAAATTGTCCAGTTGTAGGTTGAGAATAATTAAAGGGGTCTGTAGCGGAAAAGGGGTACTATTGTGTAGAGAGGGTGAGTATTGTGTATTAAGTAAGTATCATGGAGATAAAGGTAGATGTCATTCTCTGTGCAGTTGCTTTACTAGATGGTACAGAACCTGTGATGATGTCACAGTTCCTGGTAGCTGCATCTTTCTAACCTGGGAACTACACAATTGTCTGTGCAGCTCCATTACTAGATGTGCATGACCTTTAGCTTTCTGAGCCTTCAGGCTGCACTGATGACAGGTATTAAATGTAATTAGGGGACAGGGCCTTTTGTCCTCACAGGTCGCCCTTCCTCTTAAGGGCCCCAGAGCAGCTGCGTCGTCTGCATCCTTTACAGGTAGGCCAACGCTTCCTGGCCTGCTTTTCCCACCCCGTACAGTGCCATTATTCAGTTAATTTAATCTAGTTGTATTAATTTTGTTTAAAACGAATGTCTATGCATTTAGATTTATTTTATGTAAATGTAGCTCTTGAATTGGCACAATCCCCTTCGCGGGGGTCACACACCATAAATATTCTACATTCTGTTCTGTATTATTGTGTATACTGTAAAGGTGTGTGTATATATATATATATATATATATATATATATATATATTGTGGTGATGTGTGTAGTAATGTGAGGTGTGGGGTGTGTATCTCGTCTGGTTTGTTAGTTTAGCCAGGTGAGAACTGAAATCCAGAAGTGGTATAGCTTCAGCAAGAATAGTTGCTGGAGCTGGTTTTGTTTAATGTTGCATGGGCTGGATTTCTTGGACTGGGAGACAGGTTGGAAGTGGGAGTCTTCCAGTCCACACACCCTAATCCGTCACAGGTTTTCCCTGGCCCCAGGTGAGTCAAGCTGGATTAATCAGGCAGGGATAAATTAACCTGCACTGTGTGTTAGAGAAGGCCCCAGGGAACAGACCTGGAGAGGGCCCGTGTGGTCCCAGCCAGCAGGGCTGGAGGGCCACAAGGCTGAGGAAGCCTAAGAAAAGGAGAAAGGCTGAGGAGGCCTGAGAGCTTAGAGCCTGCGGAGGCTCTGTGTGTGTGGTCTCAGCCAGGAGGGCTGAGGGGCCACAAGGCTCTGTGTAGCCTGGAAGTTTGGGGGGCCCAGTGACCCTAGAAGAAGAGGGTCACATGGTCATAGTCGGGAGGACTGTTGGACCATCTCCCCCCAAAGGATACGGTTGGAGTCACAGCCAGGAGGCTGCTGGACTGAACGGCTGAGGAAGCCGCACTTAAAAGCTGTGTGTGAACAGCGTATGTATTTAGGTGAGTTAGCTGAACTATGTGTAGTCAGAGCCCAGCCGGGCAGGTTGTTGTTTGTTTTGGTGTGCTGGTGCCAATAAAACTGAGTTGGACCTGAAAATCCCATCAGATGTTGGGTACATTGTGGTCATAAAGGGATGGACATGGTCAGCAACAATACTCAGGTAGGCTGTGGCGTTGCAACGATGCTCAATTGGTACCAAGGGGCCCAAAGAGTGTCAAGAAAATATTCCCCACACCATGACACCACCACCACCAGCTTGAACCGTTGATACAAGGAAGGATGGATCCATGCTTTCATGTTGTTGACGCCAAATTCTGACCCTACCATCCGAATGTCGCAGCAGAAATCGAGACTCATCAGACCAGGCAACGTTTTTCCAATCTTCTACTGTCCAATTTCGATGAGCTTGTGCAAATTGTAGCCTCAGTTTCCTGTTCTTAGCTGAAAGGAGTAGCACCCGGTGTGGTCTTCTGCTGCTGTAGCCCATCTGCCTCAAAGTTCGACGTACTGTGCGTTCAGAGATGCTCTTCTGCCTACCTTGGTTTTAACGGGTGGCAATTTGAGTCACTGTTGCCTTTCTATCAGCTCGAACCAGTCTGCCCATTCTCCTCTGACCTCTGTCATCAACAAGGCATTTCCGCCCACAGAACTGCCGCTCACTGGATGTTTTTTCTTTTCGGACCATTCTCTGTAAACCCTAGAGATGGTTGTGCGTGAAAATCCCAGTAGATCAGCAGTTTCTGAAATACTCAGACCAGCCCTTCTGGCACCAACAACCATGCCACGTTCAAAGGCACTCAAATCACCTTTCTTCCCCATACTGATGCTCGGTTTGAACTGCAGGAGATTGTCTTGACCATGTCTACATGCCTAAATGCACTGAGTTGCCGCCATGTGATTGGCTGATTAGAAATTAAGTGTTAACGAGCAGTTGGACAGGTGTACCTAATAAAGTGGCCGGTGAGTGTATATATATATATATATATATATATATGTATGTAACTCATTCCCATAATCAGCACTTATTACCTATCTACAGAATCGGTGATAAGTGTCTGATTGCTAGGGGTTTAAATGCTGGGGCCTCAACCGATTATGAGAACAAAAGTCTTTTTTCACCCATTTGAATAGAAAAGAATCGAGTATGCACACTGCCATGCTATTCAGTTTATTACTGCAAAGCTTGCCCTAAAATTGAGTCTTGTCTTTCATAGCAAGTCAACATAATATCACTGCCTACTACATAGACATACTAAAGCAGTTGCCCAGCAACACGCTATATCTGCCAGTGAGACCTAAATATACAAACTGAGTCTGTCAATGACAAAAATACCAGAGATGAGAATGAATCTGAGACATACATGAAATATGATTTGATAAGCAGTGGAATATTAAACTAATAATATATATTATATCTATATATCCATACTGTAGGTACATACACAGAGGAATAAATAGAAAATTACAAAACACTACAAAATCAGTTTGCCTTCAGTATACAGTATTGTATTGTGATACTTTCCAAGCCCTGCCCTAAAACTAGTGTAGTGTAACATGGAATATACTGGAGAATACCTGGGGCCAGACTAGGACAGAAATTCATCCCTGGCATTTTAAAACAGACAGGACCACTTGATGTGTGGTGATGTGAAATATGTTTTTACTCACAGTAGTAATAAGGCCCACTATAGAGTAGAAATAAGGCAACTCTATAGTGCCCCTAGTAGTTATAATGTCCTCCTGTATTACGCCCAGTAGTTATAATGTCCAACCTGTAGTGTCCTTAGTAGTTGTAATACCCCCTGTATTGCCCCAGTACTAATAATGTCCCATGTAGTGCCCCCAGTAGTAATAAGGCTATATAGTGCCCCCATGTTTATAATGCACCCCTGTTGTGCCCCCACTATTTATAATGTCCCCATGTAGTAGCCCCAGTAGTTATAATGCCTCCCTTTATTGCTTCATTCTTATGTCCCCCTGTGGTGCCTCCAGTAGTTATAGTGTACCAAGTAGTTATACTGCCACCTGTATTGCCCCAAAAGTGACAGACAAAAGCAAAATACTGACCTGAGTTTTGCTGTATACTTCAGTCTGCTAAGCAGTGTGCAAAGCATGCCACAAGCCTCTTCCGGGCACAAGAGCTGCTAAGATGACATCTTGTTGTAGGCATAGGTTGTAGGCTCAGTATCCTTCCTTCCTGGCCATATCTTCTTAGTGTCACTACTGGACCATCTACCTATCATCTTCCAGCTTTTCACTGCTGCCTGCCATGAGCACTTCACTGCTGCTCACATTCTGCATCCTCAGTGGTGTGACAAGACAACTTTATGGCAAGATTATGGCTCACAAGCAGAAGGGGCCCAAACAGACTCTGTACTCAGGCTACTTAGTTAGCCAAGCTACTGAAAATACACACCTCGTTTCTCCTACTAAGTAAAACATGTAAGAGGTAAATACAATAAATACATTTTCTTGCCATTTTTGACATCCATTTAACCTCCCAACCTTCAGAACGTGTTGGGAGTTGTAGTTTTTCCTACTACTTGGGAGCCACAGACTCTATTCCATAAGGTTACTTTGAAAAGGGGAATTCTCATTCAATAGTTCCTGGTTGCCTATTTTACATACACTTCAGTGGAGAAATAACCACAGGCCGCTCAGTGGTACACCAGAATTTATGAATATGCCTCCCTGTAAGAGCTTTAATATAAGCACTTCATAGGAGGGCGTTCCATCATGGGATCTCACTCAGTGCAAGAGCATCTCTAAAGTCCCCACATGCATCATGATATTACTGGAAACACATAAATGCTTGCCTGAACCAAGTGTGCATTTGTAAGGGGAAGTTGGGGACAAATGGTGTCAGGCAAATGAGCATTCAGCTGACAGATATTGAAGACATATGAGTACCTTTACTCTATTCATATATGATTAGACAAAATCTTACAGAAAACATCCTCAAGGTGGCCATACACATTAGTCTAAAGTTGATGAAAACGATTACACCCTTATTGTTCGTTGGGTGAAATTTAAAAATGAACTATTGTTTCAGCCAAGCGTTGGCCGGTCATCATTGTCTGAAAAATTAAAGTCCAGCATAAAACAAACTGTGTGAAATAATGAACAAAAAAAATGTCAAAAGAGGTTTAACACTGATAAATGTACGGCTATGCACATGAAAAATGAAAAACATATCACCGGTACATACTGAATGAGAAAATACTGGGTAACACTCACATGGGAAAGGACAGGCAGCTGCTGCCAAGGCTAATAAGATCATAGGGGTGCATCAGAGAACGAAACCATGAAGAGAACATGGTTTTACCACTTTATAATAGGATAAAGTTCACATTTGCATTTAACGATCTGGCAAGCTGTTCCAGAAGAGAACAGCCTGACGGAGTTCACCGGATTGGGCCTAGTAGGATATTGACATTCACTGTCAGACCCCATTGTCTATAACGGTATCTACCGGGGATCCGGCCGCTCTCCAGCATAAGTGTCAGTATTTCGGCCAGTATTTCCTTACTTTAAGTGCAGGTTGACTATGGATATCTCTCCCAGAGGAGGTTGTGATGGTGAACTCACTAAAAGAGTTCAATAGGGGCCTGGATGTATTTCTTAAATATAACGTATTCTTCGCTCTATAAGGGCTCATTCAGACGGCCGTGGAAAGGTCATCAATACCCAGCAACTGTTTAAAGAGGCCGAAGGTTCTGGAGAGAGCAGCGGTCTCCTTGCAGATTACCAAGCATAGCGATGTCTATCAAATAGAAGCTGTGCTTGGTATTGCAGCTTAGGCTCATTCACTTCAATGGGACTGATCTGAGCCTAGAACATGTGACTGATGAAGGTGACATCACTGACCTACAAAGAAGCCGCCACGCTCATGGAGCACCACAGTCTCTTTAAACAGCTGATAGGCGAGTGTGCAGACCCCCACCAATCAGATGTTGATGACATATCCTGAAGACAGGTCATCAGTATTAAACACCCAGAAAACCTCTTCAATAGAAGCTAAGAATACAGCAACATTAAAGAATGATGTATCCTTAGGATAGGTCAATATCAGATTGGTGGGGATGCACTTATCCATATTCAATTCTGATGATGCAGATAAGCAGTGAAACATATCAGGGGGACTCTGTCCTTAGCAATTGTTAAACAGATGAAGCCAAACATTGATAATATATTAGCAGTGGGCGCACACTACAGATGCTTCTCACTGTGTACAGCACATGGATAAACAGACAAACAGTGGAACACTGATTTTCAAAAAAGAGGGTTATCAAACTGGTGTAAAGTAGAACTAGCTTAGTTGCCCATATCGGCCAATCAGATTCCACCTTTCATTTTCCAAAGGAGCTGTCAAAAATGAAAGGTGGAATCTGATTGGTCACTAGGGGCAACTAAGCCAGTTTTACCTTATACAAGTTTGATAAATAACCCCACTAGTGTCTTATAAATATATAAAATACAACAGTAGCGGAACACTACATGGCACTTAACTGGCAAAATAAGCTGAGTGTTATAAACCGTATAAGTCTAGTGGATGAGCTGCAAAGTCCTGCAGAATATGTGAAATATATTCGCAGTGGCGATACTATGTGCATTAAGTGGAAAAAGCAATGGTCCTGTGCTACTGTTGTGTATGTGCATATGAAATATAAATCAATGCTTGTCACGAGTGGTCTTGCGTCTGGAATCAGACGTTCTGCGCGGCTTTCTAAGTGACAGGTTTGACAGGCTATTCCCTGTGGTTTGGGTGCTGTTCACCACACCCCTTTCCCTCAGCTGTTGCCGCTGGGCAATTAGCTGTCTCCTACTTACCTCTTCCTCTCCCAGTATCCCTTGCGGTTTATATCTGCTACATCCCTGGTTGAGAGTGGTGTGGATCTCGGCTGAGATCCTGTTGCTGAGTTCTACTTAAAGTTAAGTGTTTTCCCTTCCTTTGGTTATTCCTGTTTGAGTCTCCTGTTCCTCCTTTCGCTTGGAGGAACGGGTTACTCTCTTGTGTCATTAGACTGCAGGGTGTTCTAGGGTTTACTCAGATTAGGTTCCTGTGTATGAGCTTTCCTACCACCCGGGTTAGTTCATACTGGTAGCCAGCTAGGGCCTAGTCTTAGGGTCCCCTGCAGGAGGTGACCAGTTCCCTGGTTTTGTCTGTTCCCATCCCTCATACGCTCGGTGTGGCTTTTCCCCCCACACCCGAGCGTGACATTATAAACCGCCACTAACAAAAATTTATGTCATTTTTGTGCTGACATGGATGCTATTGCTACACTGGCTGAACGGCTGCAGGGACTCAGCTTGGAGGTGGCTGACATCCGCAACCAGATTCAGAGACCACAGGCTGGTGGTTCTGGGGGTGCTGAGTGTCAGGCCTGTTTGGAGCCTAAGGTCCCCCTCCCGGATAGATTTTCTGGGGAATGTGATAATTTTGTTCTATTTAGGGAGGCGTGCAAATTGTATTTCAGACTGCGTCCACATTCTTCTGGTAATGAGGAACAGAAGGTTGGTGTGGTCATCTCGCTGCTTAAAGGGGATGCGCAGTCATGGGCCTTTTCTCTACCGGCCGGATCGCTGTCTCTCCGGTCGGTAGATGAATTTTTCAAGACCCTAGGGATTATCTATGATGACCCGGATCGTATCTCCCTGGCGGAGACCCAGATACGTAACCTTTGTCAGGGTGAGCGGCCGGTTGAGACTTATTGCTCTGAGTTTCGGAGGTGGGCGACCAATACTGAATGGAACGATCCGGCTTTACGTAGCCAATTCTGTCAAGGTTTGTCTGAAAGGCTGAAGGACGCTTTGGCCTTTCAGGAAACCCCTGTGTCTTTGGAAGCCGCTATGTCTCTTGCTGTACGCATGGATAGGCGCCTGAGAGAGCGATCTAGGGGCCCCCGCTCTCAGGACGTACTATCACATAGTGTACCAGCTTCCTATGACACTTTGGGTGAATATTCCCCTAGGTTGATGTCTGGGGATGAACCTATGCAATTAGGGGGAGCCACTTCTGTAGCCACCCGCAATCATCTTGGTAATAAAAAGGGTGTGTGTTTTTTCTGTGGTCAGAAAGGACACTTTATCAATGTATGTCCATGCTTCCTATCTCTAAAGGAGAGAAAAGAAAAGGGGGCGTTGAATTCTCATCTCACTCTTGGTGGAGTGGGTAGGGAGACTGAAAATGTGCATTTGTCTTCATCCTGCAGTACCCGTTTTCTCCTGACTGCCGAGGTGGCGCTAGAATCAAAGGTTGTGAAAATTGAGGTGTTTATTGACAGCGGGGCAGGGGTGAACTTGATTGATGCTCAGTTTGTCCGTATGCATGGATTGTCACCAAGTTCTTTGGATAAGAGGATTTCTGTGTTTGCCATTGATTCTGCACCTCTCTCTCAGAAGTGTTTGTCTCAGATGGTGCATGATATCAAATTAAGAGTGGGTGAATTTCATCAGGAGCTTATTTCATGTTTTGTGTTGGAAGGTCTTCCTGCTCCTGTGGTGTTGGGTTTACCGTGGTTAAGCAAACATAATCCGTCCATTGACTGGCATACTAGACAAATTGTGGATTGGGGCGATTATTGTGTTGACAATTGCCTTAATACATCTTTTTCTGCTTTAACCACTAAGACTCTTCCTTCTTTTATATCGGATTTCTCTGATGTATTTTCTGAAGGTGGATGTCAGGATTTACCCCCTCACCGGGAATACGATTGTCCTATCAATCTTATCCCTGGAACAAGATTGCCTAAATCTAGGCTGTATAACCTTTCTGGACCTGAGAGAACGGCCATGAAGGAATATATTGCTGAGAGTTTGGCCAAAGGACATATTAGGCCTTCCAAATCTCCTGTGGCAGCAGGGTTCTTTTTTGTTAAAAAAAAAGGACGGATCCCTTAGGCCATGTCTGGATTTCCGTGAACTCAATAGGATTACTGTCCGTGATCCGTACCCCCTTCCTTTGATTCCTGACTTGTTTAACCAGATTGTGGATGCCAAGGTGTTCTCCAAGTTGGACTTAAGGGGGGCATATAATCTGGTCAGGATCAAGGAAGGGGATGAATGGAAGACGGCCTTTAACACTCCTGAGGGCCACTTTGAGAACCTGGTCATGCCTTTTGGGTTGACCAATGCTCCTGCTGTCTTCCAGCATTTTGTTAATGACATTTTTCATCATCTTGTGGGGAGGTTTGTAGTCGTGTATTTGGATGACATACTAATCTATTCTCCAGATATTGTGACACATCAGGATCACGTGAGGCAGGTGTTGCAAATCTTAAGAGATAACAAGTTGTATGCAAAATTAGAGAAATGTGCTTTTGCTGTACATGAGGTGCAATTCTTAGGATACCTGCTTTCATCTTCAGGTTTTCGTATGGATCCAGAGAAGGTCTGTGCTGTTCTGAACTGGGACCGACCTGAAAATCTGAAGGCTCTTATGCGATTTTTGGGGTTCACCAACTATTACCGAAAATTTATTAAGAACTATTCGACTATAGTTAAACCCTTAACTGACATGACTAAGAAAGGGACGGATGTCTCTGTGTGGTCTGATGCAGCATTGCAAGCCTTCTCTGCTGTAAAGGAGTGCTTTTCCTCTGCCCCTATATTGGTGCAGCCAGATGTGTCACAACCTTTCATTGTGGAGGTTGACGCATCCGATGTGGGGGTAGGAGCTGTGTTATCACAGGGCCCGTCACCTGGTAAATGGCGCCCATGTGCTTTTTTTTCGAAGAAACTCTCTGTGGCGGAGAGAAATTATGATGTGGGTAACCGAGAGTTACTGGCCATTAAGTTGGCTTTTGAGGAATGGCGTCATTGGTTGGAAGGGGCGAATCATCCAATCACGGTATTCACTGATCACAAAAATCTGGCTTACCTGGAGTCAGCTAGACGACTTAATCCGAGGCAGGCCAGATGGTCTTTGTTCTTCACCAGATTCAATTTCATTGTCACATACCGTCCTGGGGTTAAGAATGTGAAGGCGGATGCCTTGTCACGTAGTTTTCCCGGGGGTGGTGATTTTGAAGATCCTAGCCCTATACTGTCTGAAGGAGTGGTGATATCCGCTCTTTACCCTGATCTTGAGGCTAAAGTGCTTGAGGCCCAGGGAGATGCGCCGGAGTCTTGCCCTCCCGGGAAGTTGTTTGTTCCTTCTGATTTGCGTTATAAGGTTTTTGAGGAGCATCATTCTTCGGTGCTTGCGGGACACCCTGGGAGTAAATCCACTGTCGACCTCATCTCTCGTAGATTCTGGTGGCCAGGTCTGCGTAAGTGTGTTGAGGAATATGTGTCAGCCTGTAGTGTCTGCGCACGCTCTAAGGTGACACATACTCGTCCCTCTGGACCCCTACTTCCATTACCCATCCCGTCCAGACCATGGACTCACCTATCCATGGACTTCATCACTGATCTGCCTGAGTCGTCTGGTAAGACAGTTATTCTGGTGGTTGTAGATCGTTTTAGTAAAATGGCGCACTTTATTGCATTACCCGGACTCCCCAATGCTAAAACTCTTGCACAAGTGTTTGTTGACAATATTGTGAAACTTCATGGCATTCCCACTGACGTTGTCTCTGATCGTGGGACTCAGTTTGTGTCCAGATTCTGGAGGGCGTTCTGTACTCGGCTCGGGGTACAACTGTCTTTCTCCTCTGCCTTTCATCCCCAGACGAATGGACAGACTGAGCGTACCAATCAGAATCTGGAGACTTATTTGAGATGCTTTGTCTCTGAGAACCAGGAGGAGTGGTCCTCGTTTTTGTCTCTGGCTGAGTTTGCCATAAATAATCGCAGACAGGACTCCACTGGTAAGTCACCATTTTTTGGTGCATATGGCTTTCACCCGCAGTTTGGCACATTTTGTGGTTCTGATACTTCTGGTATTCCTGAGGAAGAACGTTTTTCGTCATCATTGTCTTCCATATGGCGAAAAATTCAAAGTAACTTGATAAATATGGGTAACAAGTACAAACGTGTGGCTGACAGGAGACGCATGAATGGTCCGGACCTAAATGTGGGTGATTCTGTGTGGCTGTCTACTAGGAACATTAAGTTGAAAGTTCCTTCATGGAAGTTGGGTCCAAGATTTATTGGCCCATATAAAATCACGGCCATTATTAATCCTGTAGCATTTCGTCTTGAACTTCCGCAGGCCCTGAAAATCCATAATGTGTTTCACAGATGTTTGTTGAAGAGGTATGTTGAACCTCTGGAGCCATCTCCCTTGCCACCCGCGCCTGTCTTGGTGGATGGTAATTTGGAATTTCAGATTGTCAAGATCATTGATTCTCGAGTTCTTCGTGGGACCCTTCAATATCTGGTTCATTGGAAGGGTTATGGTCCTGAGGAGAGGTCATGGGTACCGGCATCTGACGTGAATGCCAGTCGTTTGGTAAAAGCCTTTCACAGGTGTCACCCTGATAAAGTTGGTCCTGGGTGCCCGGAGGTCACCCGTAAAAGGGGGGGTAATGTCACGAGTGGTCTTGCGTCTGGAATCAGACGTTCTGCGCGGCTTTCTAAGTGACAGGTTTGACAGGCTATTCCCTGTGGTTTGGGTGCTGTTCACCACACCCCTTTCCCTCAGCTGTTGCCGCTGGGCAATTAGCTGTCTCCTACTTACCTCTTCCTCTCCCAGTATCCCTTGCGGTTTATATCTGCTACATCCCTGGTTGAGAGTGGTGTGGATCTCGGCTGAGATCCTGTTGCTGAGTTCTACTTAAAGTTAAGTGTTTTCCCTTCCTTTGGTTATTCCTGTTTGAGTCTCCTGTTCCTCCTTTCGCTTGGAGGAACGGGTTACTCTCTTGTGTCATTAGACTGCAGGGTGTTCTAGGGTTTACTCAGATTAGGTTCCTGTGTATGAGCTTTCCTACCACCCGGGTTAGTTCATACTGGTAGCCAGCTAGGGCCTAGTCTTAGGGTCCCCTGCAGGAGGTGACCAGTTCCCTGGTTTTGTCTGTTCCCATCCCTCATACGCTCGGTGTGGCTTTTCCCCCCACACCCGAGCGTGACAATGCTAGTTCAGTTATCTGATCATTTTACCTATTTATAGGTGTGAGAGGCTTTTGGTTTAAGACAATAATTTATTTTTTAGGAAAAACCCAAAATTTTTACCTCAAGTTTTACCTCAAATTAGTAGTGGGTAAGTAATCTGCATGGGCATTTGTGGATAGTGATCCCATTACCCACTAGAGCAGGGATCAGCAACCTCTGGCACTCCAGCTGTTGGGAAACTACGAGTCCCAGCATACATACCTACTCTGCCATTCTCTGAACTCCCATAGAAATGAATGGAGCATGCTGGGAATTGTAGTTTCACAGTAGCTGGAGTGCCGAAGGTTGCTGATCCCTGCACTATAGATTGGCATTTTAACATGGAACCATGCAGTGGAACACCACAACTCCATGCACTGTGCTGTGACCATGACTGGTTACTACAGTGCTGCTCCTATTCGCATGAATGTAAAAGGGAATCTGTCAGCTAAGAAGCACCCTCCAAGCTACAGTATATATAGTGTGACGGTGTATAGTGTGACGCAGAGTCCTGTAAAGTAATATATATCTTCATACTCACTCCGACACTGTGCTCCAACAAATCAGCAGTAATATGCATTGAAAGGACTCCTCATGCACATAATGGAGAGGACTCAAAAAGAGTCCTCTCAGGGAATTTTACTGCTGGTTTGAGGGAGAACATTGTCACAATGCAAGTGGGTATGAAGATAAAAATTACATTATCAGACTCAGCACCACTTACACTAAGTCCATTAAAGTCCCAGAAAACCCCTTTACAGTTCATGAGCCCAGAATGCTTTCCATCTCCCTCACCAATGACTGACAAACAGTGGCATATCTCCCATTGAGGCAGACTACATGACTACTATGGGCCCAGGAGGATAGGGTCCAGCACTGAACACTGCATTTTCATTTAGCCATAACAGGGGGAGCTCAATGTAAAGAGAGTTTAACAACTTAAATTGCAGTCAATGGTACTCATATAAATTCTTATGCAGTGAGCTCCACCTTGTAGTGGCTTCAGGCAGAAAGTTTTATAATAAACTGTTTGAGGAAAAAAAAAAGAAAGAAAATGTGGACCTCGGCCTCACCCACTTCCCCACATAAATCTCCCCCCCAGCGCTGGTCAGGAAGGGGTTAGTTAACTGCAGTTGGCTGCATTCAAAAACTGCGTTGTTGGTGAAGTAACTGCATCACAACTGCATTCCAACTGCGCTGTGCGCCAGCACTCTTACTGCTTCAACAAACATGCATTCATAATGCAGTTTTTGAATGCAGCCAGCTGTAATTAATGAAATCATTTAGAGGATTTCTCCTATGCAGAGCACCATAGTTAGGCCTCGTTTACATTTCTGGTTTTTCACTGAAGCGTGTTGTCCCTTTTTTCCATGAACAGTACATGTATCCATTGATTTGAATGTGTCTGTTCATGGATGACACACAGATTGCCAAAAGCACACACACGGACCAAACACGAACATGTTCACGGATGAAAAACACACCGATTTCTTCATGGAAGTCAAACGGACATAGAAATGTGAACAAGGCCTTAATGTGGTGCTTAACTGGCTAAATTCTATAAGGCCTCATGCACACGATTGTTGCCGGCTGTGGCCCGTATTGCGGCCCCCAACTGCATGCAGTCAACTGCACAGAGTTTTCAATTGCATCACAACGGTGCTATGTGCCAGCACCATGAGGCTTTTTCTGGCCTGGTCAGTAACGGATTAAAGGGTTATTCCCATCTTGGACAACGGGGGCATATCGCTAGGATCCGCACCTATACCGAGAACGGAGTCCCCAAAGTGATGGAGGGCGCACTGCGCATGCACAGCCGCCCTACATTCATTTCTATGGGGCCGCCAAAAATAGCTGAGCGCTGGCTCGGCTATTTCCGTCGGCTACATAGAAATGAATGGGAGCAGTGGCCTGGTGGTGAGCATTTCTATGAGCGCAGCGGGGAGCTGCGCCTGGTGGTGGCCAGACCCCGGGAAACCTGGGGTCCTCCAGGCATAGCACTCCCCGCTCCATTCTCATTATAGGTGAGGGTCCCAGCACATATCCTAGCGATATGCCCCCATTGTCTAAGATGGGAATATCCCTTTAACATATATTCTTAGCAAGCATGTTGTTCTAATGTAGATTGTTTACATTTTAATATTTGACTTGCATTTTAGAGGCTGTAGAGGTCTCTAATAGAGATGAGCGAACGTGCTCGAAACGAGCACTGTACCGCTCAGCTCCCCTGCGCCCATGCCAGCGCAGGGGAGCACGTTCGCTCATCTCTAGTCTCTAAATATTTACAGAGAATCTGAGCATATGGAACATAGACCTGTACAGTGCTGAAATATGCCACTTTGTTAGGGACACCAAAGCAAGAGGGAAATTTAACTCAAGCTAAGCAGCAGCACTCAAAGGCAAATAGCTGTAAAAGTGTTTTAAACATTTAGGGTGCGTAAAAATATACAGTACAGTTTTGTTTCTAAAAGGATATAGGAGAGCTAGAAAATTGGGTTAGCTCAGCTTAGAAAGAGGACACCTTTAGATTGGTATGTTTATTAACATGAAAAAATATAATCAGGATCAGTACAAAGCTTTGGTGTATACAATTTCAAAGTATTGAGCAACTTCAGTGTATCATTAGTGTTTTGTATTTGTGATTGTTATCCAAAACCAGAGGTAGATCCTCCATAATGGAAATATGCGCACAGGTTTGTAAGTGATTTACTGTCTTAATTAACTGCTGGATTCACATCTAAACTGCCTAAGTTTGCTGCTGCTTCTGACTCCAAAACTTATCTTCACAATAACCACTTGAAAAAGGAAGATGCAATATTCCAGAGAACTTAAAGCCAAAACTGTGGATATATTCACCCAGTGTAAGAGCGACATTTCAGTCCCTCAATGGAATTCAAGCAATGACAAAGCTGTACAACCACATCTATATATCCCGAGAATTCCACCTACATCATCATTTCATTATAAAATACATCATTACTAGAGATGAGCGAGCATGCTCGTCCGAGCATGGTGCTCGTTCGAGTATTACGGTACTCGTAAGTGATCGCTGCTCGGACGAGTATCTCGCCATGCTCGAGGAAATGGCATCTCCCGCATTTTGAATTTTTGGCGCCTATAAACTCAGCCAATCACAAGCCAGGAGACTCTGCAGTACACCCAGCATCACGTGGGGCCCTTACATGTCGATAGCGGGGGTTGGCTGGCCTGATCAGGTGACCCTGGAATATACTAGTGACTGCCCGCGGTGCTCGGCTCAGATGCTGTCTGGATGTCGTTAGGGACAGAGCTGCTGCGTTTCAGGGAGAGTGTTAGGGCCTGGATTTAGTTCTCTGTTAGGCAGGAGTGATCTGAAAAGAACCCAACAGCCCTTCTAAGGGCTACAAGACATTTTTTTTTTGTCTCCTGGCTGGGCTGGCTGGCACTAGTAGTGCAGCTATCGCCATATATAACACTTTTTTTTTATTGTTTTAACTCAGTGATACAAATCCATTTCATACAGCAGTGTGGAACCATTCTGTGTGTCACAGTTCAGCTGTCCACCCACCACAAACCACAATCCGTATTTTCTGTCCAGGTGACCCATACTGTACGTCACGTAATCAAATACGGTCTTTTGCTTTCACTGATACAGCTACATTACAAAAATCTCTGTGCGACATTTGTCTGGGTTGCAGTCAAAATAGCCACAGTCAGCAGGGGCTGAGTTTGCTCTCTGATAGTTTCTGCACGTCACGTTAAAAAAAAATAAAAAATAAAAAAATATAAAAAAAATAAAAAAATAGTTTTATTGTTGTTTTATCTTAGTGATACAAATCCATTTCATACAGCTGTGTGGAACCATTCTGTGTCACAGTTCAGCTGTCCAGTCACCACAATCCATATTTTCTGGCCAGGTGACCCATTCTGTACGTCACGTCAGTAAAAAAGGTCTTTTGCTTTCACTGATACAGCTACATTACAAAAATCTCTGTGCGACATTTGTCTGGGTTGCAATTAAGCAGACCAAGTCTGCCTAATCTAATAGTTTCAGTGTAATTGCTCCATACTGCACGGTACGTAATAACATACATAATTTAACTCTAACTTATCCACCTATATACAAAGCACAATCCGTCTTTTCTGTCCAGGTGACCCATTCTATACGTCACGTCAGTAAAAAAGGTCTTTTGCTTTCACTGATACAGCTACATTACAAAAATCTCTGTGCGACATTTGTCTGGGTTGCAATTAAGCAGACCAAGTCTGCCTAATCTAATAGTTTCAGTGTAATTGCTCCATACTGCACGGTACGTAATAACATACATAATTTAACTCTAACTTATCCACCTATATACAAAGCACAATCCGTATTTTCTGTCCAGGTGACCCATTCTGTACGTCACGTCAGTAAAAAGGGTCTTTTGCGCTCACTGATACAGCTACATTACAAAAATCTCTGTGCGACATTTGTCTGGGTTGCAGTCAAAATAGCCACAGTCAGCAGGGGCTGAGTTTGCTCTCTGATAGTTTCTGCACGTCACGTTAAAAAAAAATATATATATGAAAAAATATATATATATAAAAAAATAGTTTTATTGTTGTTTTATCTCAGTGATACAAATCCATTTCATACAGCTGTGTGGAACCATTCTGTGTGTCACAGTTCAGCTGTCCAGTCACCACAATCCGTATTTTCTGTCCAGGTGACCCATTCTGTACGTCACGTCAGTAAAAAAGGTCTTTTGCTCTCACTGATACAGCTACATTACAAAAATCTCTGTGCGACATTTGTCTGGGTTGCAGTCAAAATAGCCACAGTCAGCAGGGGCTGAGTTTGCTCTCTGGTAGTTTCTGCACGTCACGTTAAAAAAAAAAAAAAAAAAAATATATATATATATAAAAAAAATATTAAAAAAAATATAAAAAAATAGTTTTATTGTTGTTTTATCTCAGTGATACAAATCCATTTCATACAGCTGTGTTGAACCATTCTGTGTGTCACAGTTCAGCTGTCCAGTCACCACAATCCGTATTTTCTGTCCAGGTGACCCATTCTGTACGTCATGTCAGTAAAAAAGGTCTTTTGCTCTCACTGATACAGCTACTTTACAAAAATCTCTGTGCGACATTTGTCTGGGTTCCAATTAAGCAGACAAAGTCTGCCTAATCTAATAGTTTCAGTGTAATTGCTCCATACTGCACGGTACGTAATAACATACGTAATTTAGCTCTAACTTATCCACCTATATATTTTCTTGTTCAGATTGAACAAGTTTGTGGGTTTCAGTACAGCAGGCCCATTTATTATTTTTTTTTATATAATACACTTATATACAGAAAATGTTGAACCCCAGGGCTAAGGGTCGAGGACGAGGGCGTGGGCGTGGGCATTCAAGTACTGCAGGGGGCAGAGGCCGTGGTCCTGGGCAGGGTGAGACAGTACCTGCTGATGAGGGAGCAGGGGAACGCCGCAGAGCTACACTCCCTAGCTTCATGTCTCAACTTACAGGGACACGTGGTAGAGGACTGTTGAAACCACAACAGTGCGAACAGCTGATGTCCTGGATTACGGACAATGCTTCAAGTAATTTGTCCACCAGTCAGTCTTCCACGCAGTCCACCCACGTTACCCAAGGGAGCACTCCTCTGGCTCCTCCACCTCAACCTCCTTCCCCCCAGTCTGCCCCCTCCCAGGAAAATTTGGAATGCGATCCGGCATACTCTGAGGAACTGTTTTCTGGACCCTTCCCAGAGTCACAAACCACTTCTCAGGTTGCTGCTGACCTCTTTCCCGATGCCCAAGTTTTCCAACTGTCTCAGTCTGTGGGTAATGACATTGTTGACTTAGTGGAAGAAGTGTGTAAAGAGGTGTCGGACGATGAGGAGACACGGTTGTCAGACAGTGGTGAAGTTGTTGTCAGGGCAGGAAGTCCGAGGGGGGAGCAGACTGAGGAATCGGAGGATGACGAGGTGAGTGACCCAAGCTGGGTTGATAAGCCGAGTAAAGACAGTGCTTCTGAGGTGGAGGCGAGTGCTGTACCAGAACAGGTTGGAAGAGGCAGTGGTGTGGCCAGAGGGAGAAGCAGGGCCAGAGCTGGTGCATCAGCAGCAACTGTTTCATGTAGTGAAACTCCCGTGGACGAGGCCTAGATGTTCGCAAGTCTGGAGGTTCTTTAAAGAAAGTGAGGATGACCGACGGACTGTGGTGTGCAACCTGTGCCACACCAGGATCAGCAGGGGTGCCACCACTACTAGCCTAACCACCACCAGCATGCGCAGGCATATGAGTGCTAAACACCCCACTCAATGGAACCAAGGCCGTTCACCTCCTGCGGGTCACACCACTGCTCCTTCCCCTGTGTTACTCGCTGCCTCTGCTAGTCAACCCCTTGCCCAGGACCCCGGCACGAGCGCCTCCCGCCGGAAAACCACACCTTCGCCTCCACGATCCTCCACAGCGTCCACCAATGTGTCCCAGCGCAGCGTTCAGCTGTCTTTACAGCAGACGCTGGAGCTCAATAGGAAATACAGTTCCACCCACCCACATGTCCAAGCCCTCAACGTCCACATCTCCAAATTGCTGAGCCTGGAGATGCTGCCCTATAGGCTGGTAGAGACCGAGGCCTTTCGCAATCTCATGGCGGTGGCTGCCCCTCGGTATTCGGTCCCCAGCCGCCACTATTTTTCCCGTCCCATCCCTACACCAGCACGTGTCACAGAACATCATCCGTGCCCTGACCAATGCTGTTTCTGAGAAGGTCCACCTAACCACGGACACGTGGACATGTGCTGCCGGGCAGGAACACTATATATCACTGACGGCACATTGGGTTAACTTGGTGGAGGCTGGGACCGAGACTGACCCTGGGGCCACTCATGTACTGCCCACACCGAGGATTGCGGGGCCTACCTCGGTCACGGTCTCTCAGACGTACTATGCCGCCTCCTCCTCTGACCCCTCCTCCTCCGAATTACCATCCGTGGGCACAGCGCCTTCAGTCGGTAGCTCTAGGCGCAGCAGTGCCGTGGGTAAGCGCCAGCAGGCGGTGCTCAAACTGCTGAGCTTAGGTGACAAAAGGCACACCGCCCAAGAGCTGTTACAGGGCATCACGGCGCAGACCGATTTGTGGCTGGCACCGCTGAACCTCAAGCCAGGCATGGTTGTGTGTGACAACGGGTGTAACCTGGTGGCGGCTCTGCAACTCGGCAGACTGACACATGTGCCATGCCTGGCCCATGTGCTCAATCTCATAGTTCAGCGGTTCCTCAAGACATACCCCAATCTGTCTGATTTGCTCACCAAGGTGCGCCGCATCTGTGCGCATTTCCGCAAGTCGACCACAGATGCTGCCACTCTCAGGGCAGCGCAGCGCCGCCTACAACTGCCCGCTCACCGACTGTTGTGCGACGTGCCCACAAGATGGAATTCGACATTAA